>JAJEJO010005581.1:154082-235138 GCA_020662805.1 Glaucomys volans
CCTATTTTGTATTTTATTTAGAGACAGGGTCTCACTGAGTTGCTTAGAGCCTCGCTAAATTGGGGAGGCTGACTTTGAACTCGTGATCCTCCTGCCTCAGCCTCCCAAGTGCTGGGATTACAGGTGTACGCCACCACACCCAGCCTTCCCTTTCTTTCTGATTCATCATTCTCTTTTTTTTTTTTTTGGTACTACAGATTGAACTCAGGGACACTCAACCACTGAGCCACATTCCCACACTTATTTTGTGTTTTATTTAGAGACAGGGTCTCACTGCGTTGCTTGGTGCCTCACTGGTTTTTTGCTTTTTCTGAGGCTGGCTTTGAATTCTCGACCCTCCTGCCTCAGCCTCCTGAGTCACCAGGATTATAGGCGTGTGCACTGTGCTCAGCTGATTCATCATTCTTTATCCTTGTATCCCCTGAAGTTATGTTCAATCCTCTTCATTTGCAGATCAAAATTCTCAGTATGAAAGAATGTACCTAGCTCTAGAGTTCCAACTATCCCCTTTAATCATGACAACTCCCAAACCCATATCTCTGGCTTGGGACACTTGTCTTCTAACCCCACACCTTGAAGTTATTTAGAATGTGCGACTCCACAGGATTCATGAATTCATGCATGCCAGATATGGTGGCACACACCTGTAATCCAGTAATCCCAGGATCGCAAGTTTGAGAACAGCCTGGGCAATTTAGCAAGACCCTGCCTCAAAATAAAAAAAACAGCCGGCTGCGGTGGCGCACACCTATAATCCTAGCAGTTTGGGAGGTTGAGACAGGAGGATCCGAGTTCAAGGGTAGCCTCAGTAATTTATCAAGGCCTTAAGCAACTCAGTGAGAGACCCTGTCTCTAAATAAATACAAAAAAAAAAAAAAAAAGGCTGGGGATGTGGCTTAGTGGTTTAGTGCCCCTGGGTTCAATCCCCAGTGCCCCCATCCCCAAATTTATAAAATTAAAGGACTGGAGATGTAGCTTAGTGGCCAAGCGCCCAGAGTTTAATCCCCAGTACAAAAAAACCAAAAAGATAAAGCCTGGGAGATCTCATGAAAATAGAAGAGACCAGTGGCATAGAGGAGCCTCGGCCTCTCAAACTGCTGGGATTACAACGTGTGCCACCAGGCTCAGTGGGACTCATTGTTTGAGGGGGGCACTGGTTTGAACCTTGTGAGGAGCACTCTACCTTTGGGCTAATCCCCAGTCCTTTTATTTTTGAGACAGGGTCTCCCTGAATTGCAGAGGCTGGCCTTGAATTTGCTATCTTTCTGCTTTGGCCTCTCCTGTTGCTGGGATTAGAAGGCATACACCACCACACTTGCCCTTATTCCCTTTTGCCAGTGGTTTACAAACTTTATTGTGTTTGAGGATCAGCTGGGCATGAGGCAGAACATGAGAATTTGCTTTTCCAACAAAATCCCAGATAATGCTGATGCTGCTAGTCTTGGAACCTTACTCAATAAAACCACTGCTCTGTGCCTAGAGTAGCAGTTTAGTGGCAAAGGGTGTCAAGGGTTTCTTTCTAGCTCTGTCACTAATCAGCTCTGTGCCACTGAACAGAACTGTTCAAAGAAACATTGGAGATTCAAGATTTAATGGTTTGAGAGAGGCATGGTGGTGCACGCCCGTAATCCCAGCAACTCAGGAGGCCGAGGATAGAGGATTCTAAATTTGAGGCCAGCCTCAGCAACTTAGTGAAAACCTGTCTCAACAAACAAACAAATACACACACACACCTCAGTAGTTAAGTGCCCTTGGGTTAAATCCCCAGTACAAAAAAAAAAAAAAAAAAAAATCAATGGTCTTACTGTTTACTCTCCATACATTGCTACTTTTTTCTCATAGATCACTCTCAGCCTGTTACCTCATATCTGGAGACAAGCACAAAGTAGGCTATCTCCAGATATTGCAAGCAGCAAGAATCACCCTATTAGGCTTAATGTTCTGTCCTGGTTGACAATTCATATTTGAATGTGGCTTTATAAAAAGCTCTGGCATTCACTCAAAAGTAAAATTAATGTGGGGCTGGGGTTGTAACTTAGCGGTGGAGCACTTGCCTAGTATGCACGAGGCACTGGCTTGGATTCTCAGTACCACATATAAATAAATAAATGTCCATTGACAACTACAAAATATTTAAAAAAAGAGTAAAATTAAGGTAATTTCCTTTGTGAAATCATAAATATAGCACATTTTCCTCTAAGGATAGGAAAGACAAGTGGCATTTTATTTTATTTTTTTAATTTTCATTTTGTGGTGCTGGGGATTGAACCCAGAGCCTTGTGCTTGCAAGGCAAGCACTTTACCAACTGAGCTATATACCCAGTCCCAACAAGTGGCATTTTAAAAGACATTGTTAGCCGGGCACGGTGGCGCACGCCTGTAATCCAAGCGACTTGGGAGGCTGAGTCAGGAGGATCACGAGTTCAAAGCCAGCCCTCAGCAACTTAGCGAGGCCCTAAGCAACTCAGTGAGACCCTGTCTCTAAATAAAATACAAAACAGGACTGGGGATGTGGCTTAGTGGCTGAGTGTCCCTGAGTTCAATCCCTGGTTCAAAAAAAAAAAAAAAAAAAAACCCAAAAAACAAAAAAACATTGTTATATTAATCTCATAGGGACAAATTATCAGCCCTAAAATCCAAAACTTTAATATGTAATGGAACCTAATGAATCACCACCAACAGTTTTTGAGGTTGTTAGTACCACCCATGGGACTTGGAGAGGATAAGAGAGAACCACATCTTTTTTTGGGGGTACCAGTGATTGAAACCATTGGCACTTAACTACTCACATTCGAGCCTTTCATTTTTTGAGACAGGGTCTAAGTTGCTTAAGGCTTATGATGCTGAGGCTGGTCTCAAACTTGTGAGCCTCCTGAACTGCTGGAATTACAGGTGTGAACTACCATGCCAGGCATCTCATCAATTTCTACCCTTGAGACTGTTAACCTGTTCTGAAAACCATACCATTTTCCTAATGCTGGGTTTTACGCTTGCTGTTTGCCCTTTAGCACTTATGGTCACTTATGATCTATTTTCCTTCCATCTCCTTAAGAGTGATATAAGGACTTACAGGTCAGTGAAACTTATTGAATAGGGAACATTGCTGGTTGGTGTTTTCCCTCTTGTTCTAGGTACTTCCACATTTCAACTTCTGGTAAAATTTATGTATGATTGAGAGTACCTAACAAAGAACCTCTAGTACTTAACCTCCCATGCTCTCATATGGCTCTTTGCAATAGGAATGGATACTCTGCTGGTGAAAATTATCCATGGGAGTGTGTTTTGCTACCATTTCTCCAAGATTAGTTTCCTTAAGAGTACAAAATCTCCACTGCCTAGTAAAATCTTACTCATTCTGACAAAATTCAGAAAACTTCTTTGGTCTCCATCTGTTCTACTAGTGGTAAGATAAATCTTGGTAACAACTCCACATTGCAAACAGACCAATATGAAATGTCACCTCTGAAGCTGTGCATGGGAGCATACATTTGTAATCCCAGTGACTCAGGAGGCTGAAGCAGGAGGATTGCAGGTTTGAGGTCAGCCCCAGGAACTTAGTGAGGCTCTCAGCAACTCAGCAAGACTGTTTCAAAATATAAAAGGGCTGGAGATATACTTCAGTGGTAAAGCACCTCCTGGGTTCAATTCCAGTACCAACAAACAAACAAACAAACAAACAAACAAACAAATATACAGGTATTTATGTGTGTATAATACTGTGTACACACACACACACACACACACACACACACACACACACACACAAAATGTATTTTAAGTGAAACATCACCTCCAAATTCTCTGAATTCCCAGGGAGAATTGAAACAGACTAAATAAGTTCTCTTTAACTGCTTATCTGTAAAATCAATCCCTATTACTCTTCGTGTAGAATTTGCACTTTTGTCCACAAGCTAAAAAATAAGCCAGATTTAGTGGTGCACAGCTGTAGTTTTAGTTACTTGAAGGGTGAGGCAAGAGGATTGCTTGAATCTAGGAATTGGATAGCTTGAGTAACAATGCAACTGTCTCAAAAAAATAAATAAAAAGGGCTGGGCACAGTGGTGCATGTCTACAATTTCAGAGACTTGAGAGGCTAAGGCAGGAAGATAGCAAGTTCAAGACTAGCCTAAGCCACTTATTGAGATTTTGTCTCAAAATAAAATAAAAATGGCTGGGAGTGGGAGAGGGCCTCTAGGTTCAATACCTAGTACCAGGGGAAAATGAATGAATAAATAAAATCACACATGGAATCATATAAAAAATTCAAGCAAGCAACAGCTTACTTATTCTTCACCATGTATAGGGGGCATGGTGGTTGGACAATGATAATAAAATTGTCCAGAATATTTCCTTTCAATTTTTCTGGTAGCACATCCACAAAAGGCTAATTTGCTTTACTATCTAAATCTAGACCAAAACGTTACTTTTAATGGAGTCACATGTTAGCAGAGTGCAATTAAGTTTTTGCTAAATATTTACTTAGCAACTGTTAGTGAGCAGTTTCTAAAAATAGCCTTGTCCTCCCTCCCTTTCTTCCAATTCTAAATATCTAACACAGCACTTTATCACCAAGATTTGTGCCACTATCCACTGGCACACAGAACCAATGGCTGGCTGCCCAAAATTCACAGAAATTGTTTCTAAGAGTTATTCAAACTATTTTCCTTCTCTGAATCAGTAATATTGCAAACTTAATATGGTAATGTTGAGAAAAGGCTATTCTTTTAACCAAGACATTCTCCATAAATTATAATTATAAAAGTATCATACTCTAAGAGATGAGGATGTAATTCAGTGGTACAGCATTTGTCTATCATGCATGAAGCCCTGGTTTCATCCCCCAGCCCCAAAAGAAGAAAAAGATATTGTACTCTAGAACTTAAGACTAAGGGAAAGAAAATCCTTGCTATGTATACACTTGTTTAAGCAAAAATAACTTGATCTAATTGTTTCCTTTATCAGAATGCAAATCCTATGCATTACATTCCTGATCCCAGACAAGGACAATGTACCTTGAATTGTCCAATACAAACTTGGTCAGTAGTTTTAAGCCGATTTAAAAGAAATAGATTTTGCCAGGTGTGGTGCTACACAACTGTAATCCCAGTGACTTGGAAGGTTGAGACTAGAGGACAAAAAATTCAAAGCTAGCCTCAGTAATTTAGTGAGGCCCTAAGCAACTTGGCAAGACCCCCATCTCAAAATAAAAAATAAAAAGGGCTGGGATAGCTCACTGGTAGAACACTCAAGTTCAATCCTGGAAAATGAACAAAAAAAGATTGTTTTGGCTTAATGGTGCCACTAGGAGGTACTTAAAATATACTTTGGCCTGGGTTGTAGGATACCCCACCTGCAACCTCATGGTACTTGGGATTTGAACCTAGGGGTACTTTACCATTGAGTTATACCCCAGCTTTTTAATTTTTTTGCTAGCATCCCTCCAAAATGTTGATGCTGGCCTCAAGCTTGTGACTCTCTCGCCTCAGCTTTCAGTCACTGGGGTAACAGGCATTTGCCAACACAACTGGCCTCAATTGTAGTCTTGGTTGGGGAACTTGAGCACCTGTGTACATCTTTATGGGTTTCACTTTGAACAGATCTGTGAGACTTAATGAACTCGTATTTGGTTCTAAATTATATTAATGAAATGACCTTGAAATAACTGAACAGTTCTATGAGTAAATTAACAGATAGCTTGGCTTGTCCCTCTACTAGACCCTAGGTCTTCTGTGGATGCCAAGTGCTGAGTTTAGTGGGTAGATGAAGGGGAGACTTAGAACAGCAAACCTTTGCTGTTTGAAGACCCAAATCACCAGCATAACCTTGCAGAATATACACAACTACTTCCACACAATACACATGACATGTCATACCTCAGCAACCTCCTGAAGTCATTCCTTCATTTAGTGGCCCACAGCGTTCTGCCTACAATTATTCCAACTGTTCACATCCCCCTCAATTCCCAACACAACAGCTTTTGCATGAGACTATATCAATCTCATGAATGTAGAATAATTCATGACTACACAGTAAAGTTACAATAAGCAAATTTATATTCTCTAAGCAGACATACATCAAATGCTACAAAGGAACAACTAAGTCACTTCAAACCTGCTATCTAAGCCCCTTTAAGACTGCTTTTTATTTTCTGGGTGTGGAGGGCAGCGACTGATTGCCCTTGACAATTTAAAGTGCCTGGATCTTATGGATTAAAAAATGCTCAATATTTCATTATTTATGTAAAGTTTGGCCATTTGCTTATTACAATTTAACTGGGTAGTATGTGTGTGAACAGTCACACATTTTTCTAATCCTCAAACTTCTGGACCTGAATGAAGCAGGCCCCAAGTACATCCTAGTTGATCTGTGTTGGGGATTACACAAGCTTGCACGTGCTAAGCACACACTCTAATAGCTAATATCGCCAGCTCTCAATTTAGATGATGAGGACTACATAATATATCTATGATGAAAATAACTATATTGAATGAAATCTTAGTTGTTTTCCAATCTTTAAAAAAATAAAAAAAATTCCATCCTTTTAGATTTTGATGAGTTGGGCTGCCATACTATTTGACATATACTTATATTTGATGCAAAATATAAACTATTTTTAAAAGGGAGCCACATGCAGTGGCATATACCTGTAATCTCAGTGATTTGGGAGGCTGAGACAGGAGGATAACAAGTTTGAGGCCAGTCTCAACAATTTAGTGGAAATGTCTCAAGACGAAAACATCAGGAGATAGGGATGTACTTCAGTGGTAAAGCGCCCCTGGGTTCAATCCCCAGAAAATAGATTCATAAATGGGAAAAGTTAAGATTTTAAGAATCTGAGTGAGTGTAACTATACTTTGGTATCCTCATATATAAAATGGGGAGAGGACCTATTTTATGGAAAACTGAAAATTAAACATGTCAATATATAGTAATAAAGCACTTAGAATAGTGTCTGGATCAAAGTATTTAAGAAATGATTGCTAACATTACCCATTTTGGTTAAAAGAGCAATAGAACAGCATAACAACACTGTGAAAGCTAAAGGGAACCATGCTGAAGTCACTGGCTCTACAAAGCTTACAAAGATGCTTTTCCTTGGGAATCCCACACTTTTTTTTAAACACCTGAGCAACAACTTAGTGAAACCCTGTCTCAAAACATGAAAACCGGCTAGGTTATAGCTCACTGGTTAAGCACCCCTGGATTCAATCCCTGGTACAGGAGGAAAAAAAAAGTTCTCTCTCCTTTTTATTTTCTTGGGATGCTGGGAATCAAACCCAGGTCCTTGTACATGCTAGGCAAGTGCTCTACCACTAAGACACATCCCCAGATCCTTTTCTCTCCACTCTTATAATACTATGGAATCATGGATTCTCAAATGTTATTCATTTTGATAATATAATTGACACAGATTTGGCCACTGTGAATCCTTCAAGTGGTTCCTATATCCTTTAAACATGTATCTACCAACTTTTAGGATTTCTTTTCTGGCAGTTTCAGGTCCATCTTGTATCTCTGCCCAAGCCCTGAAATCAGATATTTCTCCAGAAACCAATTTCTCTTAATACTTAGCAATTTTGGATAGCTAGTTACTCTAACAGCTTGGCCATTGCTCATACCTCCCCACCCCCAGCCCTTGGCCGGAACAGAGGATTTTTTAATTTATTTTTTTGGAACCAGGGATTGAACTCAGGAACACTCGGCCATTGAGCCACATCCCCAGTCCTATTTTGTATTTTATTTAGAGACAGGGTCTCACTGAGTTGCTTAGGGCCTCGCTAAGTTGCTGAGGCTGGCTTTGAACTTGCGATCCTCCTGACTCAGCCTCCCAAGTCGCTTGGATTACAGGCATGCGCCACCACGCCCGGCTGGGAACAGAGGATTTAACCCAAGGGCACTTAACCACCAAGTTATATCTCCAGCCCTTCTTGAGATAGGGTCTTGCTAAGTTGCTCAGGACCTCACTGAATTGCTGAGGCTGGCCTCAAAACTGCAATCCTCCTGCCTTAGCCTCCCAAGTCACTGAGATTACAGGTATATGTCCTGAAAACTGGTTTATCAAGTCATTTCAGAAAACAAATCACCCTACCTCAACAAACATGAATAAACCAAAAATTTATAGCCCGTTTAGATCAATTTATACTTGGTTTATCACCATTTTTGGATATGCAAAAAGTATATTAAACATATTTTAGTAGAAGTCAGGAAGAGTGGTGCATTGCTATAATCTCAGTGATTAGGGAGGACTGAAGCAGTACAAGTTCAAGGTTGGGTAATTTGGCAAAATCATCTCTCAAGTATATATATTTTTGGTCCTGGGGACTAAACCCAGGGGCACTCTACCATTGAGGCACATCCCCAGCCCTTTTTGAGACAAGGCTCACTAAGCTGCTTAGTGCTTCAATGAATTGCTAAGGCTGACCTTGAACATGCAATCCTCCTGCTTCAAGTCACTGGGATTAGAGGTGTGTGCAACAGTGTCCTGTTTAAATTTATCATACTTTGCATAGACTCTCTCATATCTTGGTCATAGGGTCATCCCTGTTTATAAATGGGAAAAGAGAATAATAAAATACTACTAAATACCAGTTTGGCTCAGTAAGAACTGAACTGGCCTGGTGTGGTTGTACATCCCTGCAATCCCAGTGATTAGGGAGGCTGGCCAACCTAAGGGGACCCTCTCAAAAAATAAAAAAGGGCTGGGGATGGAACAAAGTGGTTGAGCACCTTGAGGTTCAATCCCTAGTACTGCAAACAACCCCCACTCCGCCAAACCAAAATTGTCCCTGATCAATTAGCAAGAGAGATGTCACAGGCTACACTGGGTGCTGAATTTTCAGCTGAGCTAATGTTGTTAGGTCAGCCCTTCTTAGAATACCTGCAGCTCTAAAATAAGCCTGTGGATTGAACCAAGGGTGCTCAAGCACTGAGTTACATGTGCCTAGCCTGCCTCTTTTTGGAGAGGGCCTTCTAAAATTTCCCAGGTTGGCCTGAAACTTGTGTTCTTCCTGCCTCAGCCTCATGAGTGGCTGGGAATACCAAGCCCAATTAAACTTGATGTTCAAGAGATCAATGTTCCTGATATCTCAGCAAACTAGGGAAACTAGCCCATTGGCTTGGATTCTAAAATCTGTTTGATAATTTCATTATAATGGAATTAAGTTATAATATTACAGTATGCTCAGCTCAAAATACTTGACATTTAATTCCACTAGTATTGTAAGGACTAGCAGAAGCAGGAAAATCTCCTAAGAATTTGATGACGGGAAATTATAATTGAAACCTGAAAATATAGGCCATAAGAGCATAAGCACAACCATATGGGAGGAGATAACCAGTCTCTCCCTTCATATATACTTTTTTATTTTCTTGTTATACCTTCCCAAAACAGACATTCAACAGTAGTTAGAATGGCCATCTCCCAACATTAAAAAAACAAAAACAAAAAACAAAACAAAAAAAACTGCACCCCCCAATGGGTGAACAAAGTAAAGAGGAATAACCTAGAGTTCAGCTGAGTAAGCCACTGTGCAGCCTTAAGTGGTGAGGTCTTCCAATTTCAGAGTGATGTGTCTTCAACTTGTATCATCATTTAGTGGAAAACCATAATTTAATTTTGGTGAAATGAGTTTCATCTCGCGACAGGATTAGTAACAGCATTCACTGAATTTCACATTCTTCTTTAGTGAACTGTGAAGAAAATGAATGGTAGCTAGAAGATCAATGGGATTCCAGCTCCAGCTGCAGATGGAATGACAATATACCAGAACAAAACACCTATATTTTGATTTACAAAGCTAACAGCAGTTTTAAATCTGCAACTTAATTACAGACCAACTATACCACAACCTTTTCAAATGGCAAAAATACAAAAAAGTGTTACAAAAATATTTCAGAAAAAGTGCATAGTCTAAGTGCATAGTAAATAAAAGCACTGAAAAATATCTTGCTAGAGGGAGTTCAGCTTGGAAAATTTATTACCAAAGCTAAACAGTTTTATTTTACACAAACTATACTCAAAAATAGCTTTATGAGACTGATTTCTGGCTAAAAGTATCAAAGGGTTTATTAGTCAAGAAACAAATACCTTAACTGACAGGGTGCTTAGAAAAGAAACAAAGAAGCTGCCTACCCCAAAACTGCAGATTTCTTCAATACTATGGAACTAACATATCCCTTAATGGCAGAATGTGGCAATCATGGAATTAATTATTGCTAAAATATTTTCAAATAAAAAAAGGAAAAAACCCAAAAACAAACTTGACACAATCTGACCACACACGTGTCGATTTACAATTTCAAGGTTATTTCACAAAAACACCTACATGTACACAATAGGCTCCCGGCAGCATTTTTTTTCAGACAAATGTACTTTTAATTTATCCTGACATGCTATAAATGAATAAATTACACTAAAGAATTATCGTCGGTAAGTTTCCTTTCTCTTGGGTTAGAGAAAAAGCGCGCGCAAATAAGACCGAAAGAAAGCGCACACACACAAGTAACCTATAGAAGCAGGTGGGGGCTAGATAGACAGGTCAACAAGCACTTGAACTTCACATAGTCTGACTCTGTTCCAAGTTTTAGAGTCAACTGCTTATAGCCATTTCACAAGTATTTTAAATAAAAACATCTTGTAGTCAAACCCTTTAACGCTTTCATTCTCACTCAAAATCAGTCTAGCTGTTAGTCAGTGGCAGCAGGAGTTACAATGCCAAGTTCTGGCAGCTGCAGTACTAGGTATTGTGCCTGCAAGTCATTAAAAAAAGAAAAAGTCAAAGAATGCCTTTCCCATCAGACCAACAGGGGAAAAAAATTAAATTAAAAAAAATTGAGAAATTTATAACACTAAATCTTAATAGACTTGTAAAGGAATATCATGTAACAAATGGCTTAAAGTAGTCTATCAAAAAATTGGGGAGACTTTTATTTCATAGTGAGTCAGCAAGGCATTTTGTTGTTTTAAAAAAAAAAACCTCATTTCCTTACAGAAACAATTTTTAGTTTTTAATGAACTTGTAAACAAAAAAGCTCCCATTTCAAAATAAAAACAAAATCCCAGATTGTATAGATGTTTACAGTGATTACATTTATCTAAGCAACATACATACATGTTCAGTTGTAAGATGTTAACTAAATTTCTGTGACAAATATGCTTTTTTTTTTTTAATACCAAGAACATTATAGAGTTAATGCAGAGTCCTAAGGATAATCTAGTAGTCACTAAGTTTTTCTTAAGTCTTCACTTTAGATGCTGTTATTTCTAGCACAGTAAGCAGGCAGTCTTTCATATGCTCAAACACTGGAATCTTTGGTTGCTACCGTATCAGCTGGCTTGCAAACAAGAAGCCAACCATTTAAAGAATGTTTTAAGTGAACAACTTGCAAACCCCAGGGGTGGAAAAACCCTAAGAATGCACAATTGTGAGCATTTACAACCATCACAACTGTGGCTGAAGACTGTTCATGCCGTTCTTCTGAAATGAGATCTCAAAGCAGTATAGTTCAAAATGAAAGGTTTTAACAAAAAATTGGCATATGCACAATTTCTCCACCAATTTGAGTGTCAACCATTTAGTTAACTTTTCCACTTGAAAAAAATGCAATAGAAAACCGGACACCATGTTTCACTATCTCAGTTAATATTCACAATTACAGCGGCTACAACTCATGATACAGCATCAACAATGCTGCCCAGAGCCAGTTTATACTGAAATTAAGTTCTTTACACCAAGTAAATGGTTGTCCACAACCACTGGCTAGTGTACATATGAACTAAAATTTCTAGATTTGGGGAGAAACAAATGCTGCTCCAATCATCTGCTCTGCTTCTTCTGTTCTTCAATTCATGCTTAGAAACCTATTTAAAAAAAATCAAAACAGAAAAAAGAATGTTAAAATTTTAAGTTCAAATAAATTTTATACTACACCCAAAATAGGGAATTATATGGAACTGGGACAATAATCACTTTATAGTGGCTCATGCTATTTTTATCTATTTGAAAATTACTAGGTTCAGCTTTTTGAAATTAAAAAAAAAAAAAAAAAAAAAAAAACCATGAATCTACATTAAATTTTTCTGACTTGGATGACTAGGAAGGTATGGTGTACAACAAATCAAAGTCTCTCAGCATGATTCTCAAACTACAGAAATACTGTGAAGTTTAAATGAGCATGTTCAGTTCACTTCTTTTAGTACCTACAACATAATTTTAATGCTTTCAAAAATTTGTTGAATGAAAAACAGGCTCCCTTGCCTCAACAACTAGCAGAATAGTTTTAATCATATTATGAGCATTAATTTTTACATACATTATTTCTGATACAATTTGGGAATGAACCAAGTACAGCTTTTTCTTTGGCAGCAGGGACAAGGTCTCCCTAAGTTATCCAGGCTTGCCTTAAATTTTCTATCTTTCTGCCTCATACTCCTGAGTTGCTGGGGTTAGACAAGGGTTATTACACCTGGCAGGAACTAGGCAAGCTTTAATAATAAATGTATACAATAAATGTATAAAATAATACAACAAATGTATTATTATACAAATGTATACAATAATAAATATAATTATTTGAGTTTTTCTACTGCACAGACCTGAGAAGTATGTAATTTCTATACAGAAACCTTACACAGATCTTTAAAACTTTATTTTCACATTAAAAAATGGTTTCATGGCTCAGGGGTATGCAGCTCAGTGGTAGAACATCTGCCTAGCATTCCTGAAGTTCTGGACTGGATTCCTCAGGATCCCAAGAAAAACAAAAAAAGATGATTTCATCACTGATTTGAAAAAATATAAACACGTAAATTTTTTTTTTTCGGGGGGGGGGGGGACCTTCATTTACTTCTCAATTCCTCTCACTCTGAATATACTTCCATCTTTCCCCCAGAGAAGATCCTAACCCTAGGGCTTTCTTCATAAAAGCAGGTTTCAATACAAGAAGCCAGAAGGTCACAATAACTGCAGGCATTATCTATGGTTTAAGGAGAAGAGGGCATAAACCTTATTAAACAACATGAAAATCCCACACAAGCACTTTCTCCTTTCATTTATAGCCACCCCTTGAGACATAATGTCCTTTGCCTACTGGCTTCCAAGCCTTTAAGATGGCCTAACCATTCCTCACTTTAGCATAAACCATGTTTCTGTCCATCATAAACTCATTTTCTCTTACTTCTCAAACATGTGTTGGACCACCTCCACTGGGTCACACGAGATAAATAAAATTACTATTATTTACTTTTTATGGCAAGTATGCCTTTCTTCTGAACTACCATTTAAACATTTACACACTGTTTCTTAATATATATTCTCTTGTTATCAAAGAGTTTTTTCATTTGCAGGTAGAAACACTCCATTCATTTGATAAATACATCTGGTAATACAAAAGGAAAAGGGCGTTTTCCTTCTTCATCTTTCTTTTACTATTTTGTCTTCTCCATAGTTTCTACAAAGAGTAGGTACTAATAGTTATTGTTGCCTGAGTACCAAGCTCAAAGGAAACAACCAAAAATGAAGAATGATAAAACAGAGAAATATTATGTTTGATGCATGCTATTAAATAGGATTAGCAAGGTAAACAAACATACTCAAAAGGCTAGGAATCAAACCTTAATTAAATCTAAAAACATCTAAGCATATCTGTAACTTAATTTTATAAGAAGTCATGCAAATTAAGAAACTATGGATTAGATAAGTAGAAATCATCCCTATTCTGCCAGGATTTGTTTTCAAGTATTGCAATTATTCTCAAACATGATTCAAAAACAAAAACAAAAGAATGCTTTTACAACTACTAAAACTTGGGTTTTCTTTACACTGACTATTCCCCAAAATGTTTTGCAAATGGGAAACCACAGTCACTAACTAACTAAAAAGGAAACATAAGTTGCAATGTTAGTCAAAATACAAGAAAACACTTCTGGCTTTAATAATAGGCAAACTGTAGATAAGATTTTTATCTGTTCAGAATTGGTAGGTCAATGAATGATTACAACTGCTTAGGAATTGGTTAAAGGCTGGTGTAATAATCTGCCTGGTAGAATACAGCAGCAGTCAGATTCAGCTTTAACTCTTCAGATGAGTCATGGTAAGAACTCCACCCAGGAGAAATGCTTCTCCAGTAAATTGTCCTAAGATGTTACTAAAGTAGGAAAAACCTCAATAGGAACATTCAGCAGGTATCCAACATTCAAACTTCATGAACTAATAAACATTCTTTTCTTGAGCATGCTTTAGTTCTTGGTTTTTATCTTGCAGATGGAATAGCAGCTTCTGGCTTCCAAAAGTTCAAGAACTTGTTCACTGTAACAGTTAAAATGAGGGATGGACCCCTTTCCCCTTTGTCCTAAAAAAGAGGGGGAAAAAAAGTTGGCACAGAGTTGGAAGATCAATGTGATTATTCAGGAGTTCAAAGGTCAATTTAAATCTTCAAATGGAAAAAGAAAAGTATTTTGTTTATATAACTATGTTCTACCCCTTGACCTGAAATCTAAAAAGAATACTTTTGTGATCATTTCAAATGCCTCCATTTTTGAGCTAGCCAGGAAACTAGCTCAAGGACAAATTTATGTAAGAGTAAGGATTATAAATGTGATGGTGTTTTTATAATTTAGGATACTCTCCTAGTCCAAAACTTTTTTTTCATCCTAGGGATTGAACCCAGTGGCACTCTACCATTGAGTTACATCCTTAGCCCTTTTATTTCAAGACAAGATCTTGCTAAGTTACTGAGGCTGGTCTCAAGATTGGGATCCTCTTTCCTCAGTTTCCCAAATAGCTAGGATTATAGGTAGTGCTACTATACCCAGCTTAAAAGTTATTTTAAATGTTAATATTCATTATATAAAATTATTTACATTACTAAGTTTTCCTAAAACATGCTTGTATGTGTGCCTGTTTTTTGGGGGGACAGACAGTACCAGAGATTGAACTCAGAGGCCCTCTACCACTCAGTTATATCCCAGCCCTTTTTTTTGAGATGGTGTCTTGCCAAGTTTCCCAGACTGGCTTTGAACTTGGAATACTCATGCCTTAGCTTCCAGAGTAGATGGGATTATAGTTGTGCACCACCATACCAGGCATGTGATTTTTTGGTTGCAAAGAATTACCTTGGACACCTCTAAATCAGACTGACAATATGCATACACCATTCCCTAAATCGTGTCAACAAATGATCTGAATTCTTTTGTCTTTCCTATTATAGAACTTATTTTTGCAAGATTTCTGAAGTTAAGCTTTAAAATACCTGTTATAAGTGAATTCTCCACAACTGGTAGATGGTATGTCTACATTATACACTACTAAGGCATAGCATGACTACTGATGTTCTAGGTCTTCTGACAGTTGCAGTTATCATCTGTTCAGACAAACTGAAGTCTGAAAGGTCCAGCAAGCAAGCTTTGGAGACATGGGTTCCATATCACCACAAATCAGCTCTTGAACTCTCATCTTCCATTTCCTGTTGGGCTGTTCTTTTCTCTCCCACTTTACTATCCACAGTGAAAAAAAGCTGACAAAAATTCAAAAATTCAGTGAGAAGATGCAGTTTCCTGGTACTTCTTTGGATTGAATGTATTCAGAAGATCAGTCTCTCCAGGTATTTCAAGGTCTTCCCCTGTGATGTGGGTTACACTACTGAATGACCAGCCATGTTACTGGCAGCAATTGGTGAAGTCAGAAAAAGTTAAGCTAGATATAAACAGTAGGTAAAGCCAGTAAACACTGGAAAAACATGGACATGGTAGGTTAATATGATGGGAAAGTATTATTAATCTTTGGCAACAATTTTGATATCCATTTATATTGTCACAATAAAACTGTGCTTGATACCTTTGGTTGGGATAGTATAGATGAGTTAAGATGATGGGAACAGAGTAGAATTATGTGAGGATTCATTTCTGGCTTCTCCACTTCTGAAATTCTCCCCACCAATGGCATTAACAGAATTTCAAATGTCCTAACAATATTCCCCTTTCCTTTGTTACTTTTTCAATGTCTTAAACAGTATTTTTCTGATAATCACATACAATTTAAGAAAAGGGAATGCAATGGATTTAGAAGTATGAGTCAAGTATGAATTTGTATTTTTTCTTTTGAACATGAAAAAAATTATGATCTTGGGGCACTTTACCACTGAAGAACTAATACAGATCATAATGGGCATTAGGAGAAAAGCTTTGTTTCTTGATCTTTTGCTAGGTTTTTAGAATGGAGTATTTGAAAAGGCCTAAAGGAAAAAAATAATCACCGGTTTCATAATAAATCCTTCTTGGCTGTTACAAGTGAATCCTCCCCAATTGGTAGATATGCCAGACTTAAAATCTTTGAACATTCGAGTGAATTGTTATAACAACTTATTACAGTTTTCCATGGAAGAAACATTAGATAAGGATTTCTCCAAAACAGCCAAATAAAATGTACTACTGCATACTACCTTTCCCATAATTTTTCTAGGAACAGATATGCCTACAATAAAGATCTACTTGCTGAAGATTCATTTATGAAACTGAATTCACTAAAATGAAAATCTATGAAAGTACAATTCCAAGGGGAAATGCTATAAAACTAGACAATGTGATAAGGGAAGAGATTAGGACAATAGAATCCCCACCTTCTGGCCAGATATATTTTCATGGGCGGGAGGTGTCTAAGATTTACTTTGGAAACCAAGTTCTACACACAAACAATATAGATGTTTCTAAGTCAAAGTGTAGAAAAAAATTCTGCTGTTTGTATTCTGTAGAATGGCATATTTTAGTAGCTATCTTTGATGTCAAAATATATTATCTAGTAATCCAACTTTATTTTTTGCAATGGGAGTCTTTGTATATTGCATAGTCCAGCCTTGAACCCTGGGTTCAAGTGATCCTCCTGCCTCATCCTCCTTAGTAGCTGGGTCTATGCCATTATATGTGGCCTTAGAAACCAATCTTCAAAAGTAATCAATGATATGTGATCATTTATTGAAAAATTTGATTTTTCAGAATTTGATAAGTCAATGTTTATGTATTAAATATTTATTACCACTATGCTTAATGATGCTATTAATATTTGTAAGATTTTAAGTTACTTTTATGAAAAGCAGCTATAAAATAAGGATTAAACTTAAGTTTAATTACAATTATTCTTTTTCAAGGAAGCATACCAACTCAGTTGATTCAGTCTTTAAGACCTGGATAAGGCAGGGCAAAAATTCTGCTTATTCATTAAGAGACACACAATAAACTAACAATGAAACTAGCTCAAATAAGGCAATTCTTCTAAACTTCTAGTGTCTACTGAATTCTTGAAGTAACATTGTTCTAGGTCAGAGATTTTGACTCGTTTTAGTTCTAGAAATCGTAGCTCATGATGATCCTATTATCCCAGCTAACTTTTGGCAAAAAATGGCTTCATCTTCTGAGAAAAAGCAAATACACTATTGGTGCCACATATAAAAGTACTTGGTTTAGAGATTCTATGTGGCCTTACCTGAATGGCAGAACCATTTCTCAGTGATGTTAGCTATCTATTTCATTATGAATTTCATGACCCTATAATTACTGAACAATGATTAAGACACTCAAAAGACGCTAAGGGTCCAACTGAGATGCAAAGGCAGAGAGCACTGGGAAAGCATTAATGCTTGCCATCCTGAACTTACATTTAATCACGTAAGAACCCCTGGTACATTAAAATGTTCAACTTTGAATCTTTCTCAAATATAGAAACATGGAAAACACCTTAACTTCGTTTTTTTTTTTTTTGGTTGGGGGGGGGGGGCGGCGGGGGCGGGGATTGGTATTGGGGATCGAACCCAGGATCTCAAACACGCTAGGCAAGTGCTCTACTACAGATCTACCCCCCAGCCACTTTCAAAAAAAATTTTCTTTTGAGATAAGAGTCTTGCTAAATTGCTCAGGTTGGCCTTGAACTTGTGATCCTCCTGTCTCAGCCATCTGAGAAGCTGGGATTATGGGTGTGTACTACCATAGCCCAGCTTCAGCTTCACTTCTAATAGATGAGCTACTGGGATGAGGATGACATCAGTTAATTATAGTTCTTGAAAAGTATCCTCAGATTAGAATCTATTTTCAAATTAACAAAACTGTTTAAATACAACACTGTAAATATGGATCAAAGATTAATCAATGAAGACTAATAAGTCCAGACTAGAGCAGTCATTCAGAAATTTAACAATTAAAAATGAAAACAACAAACTATACCTGCCTACCACTTGCAGAAAGTAGGCAGGTATTAGGAGGTAACCCCAGAAAGGGGGAAAAAAACGTGAAAGTGGGAGTCGAACTGTGTGGCAACAGTGATAAGGAACAGAGCTGTGCCCTAACAGCTCTACTCCTTAGAAGCACTAAGATTAAGAAAGTAACTTGATGGAGCTGTTCAATGGCATTTGCCCCAGTTATCTTCAATTTGCAAGCCCTAATTATAGGCTTCAATTGCACAGTAAACCCCTAGAGCCTGATGTTTGCAACATTTAAAGAACTGAAGCCAAAACCAAGGAATCATTTTGAAATTAACCTCTGTAGTTAAATAGCAACTAAGAGATTTATTTTTGTGATTAGGAAAGATACTTTGAACTTTGCCGTTACTTGAGCATTTTGGAGTAAATGAGATGCTCCGTATCTGAGAAGGTAGACACTTTTGGGGCAATGCCAGACCCACCTCTTGAAATTAGATCATGTTCATAATTTTCCATTTTAAAGCATTAACATGCAAAAAAAAAAAAAAAAGTAAAAAATCTTACCACTGTTAGTCTGAAAGAAAGCAAAATATCATGGCTAACCAGATTCATTGTTAAAAATCAACAAGTGTTAGGTCTAGGATTTTGGATTGATTGATAATACCATATTCCCAACACCAAATGTTTATTTTGGAAAAGAGTTAATGAATGAGTAAAAAAGATGCAGTTGTTAAAAATGACCCAAAATCCCAAGAGAAATGATATAATAATATACACACATATATGTATATACAAATACATATACATATATATGAACAAGGACATTTGGGTTTAAAGTTAGTAGTCAAATTTTCCAAGGACGTCTTTTTTTAAAAAACATACAGCCAAATTTTTATGTATTTTAAAACCACCTCCTTGATCTAACACTGTTCAATATGAATGAATTACCCAATTTTGTATTCAATTTTTCCCTGTAACGTCACTTGGTTCTTGGCTACTAACCTTTCATGTTACTCTTGGTTTTGTCAGTTTGCTTGCCTGTGGGGGTTTGGGCCTGCTGACCCTGCCCACTGGAAGAGGCTGCCTGCTGTGCTGCTTTTTGCTTTAACATTGTCCAATCAAATGTGTAGTCATACTGATGGTTCAGGGTCCTGGAAAATACAAAACCACGTTAACCCATTAATAAAAGTGTGCAGTTAAATATCACTTTTCAAGAAAGTGAGGCATTTCGTTTGAACATTTCTTTATTTTGTCTTAAATGTGGTAGTTTCTACAACATTTTTCTTTCTGTAGATAAACTTTTGTAATGGAAGGTACTTCCTGGAAGCAAGAGTAGGTATAGAACTGAAGTCTGTGAGGG
The DNA here is from genome assembly GCA_020662805.1 of Glaucomys volans. Classification (NCBI taxonomy): domain Eukaryota; kingdom Metazoa; phylum Chordata; class Mammalia; order Rodentia; family Sciuridae; genus Glaucomys; species Glaucomys volans. The sequence continues at coordinate 173,626 of JAJEJO010005581.1, forward strand.
AGATGTCTGGGAAACCTTGGGAAGACATTTTTGGGATTAAAGGATTACTTCAATTCTTATTTTCTTCCAACTAAGAATTTGAGTTATAGGGACTCTAAAGGAACCTTAGTTTGGTACTACTGCCACACAATCACAGTGAATGGCTACCCGATATTTCAATTGCTTTTTAATTTGGCCTTAGTTACGGTTCTGTACCAAAGAGAGTTCTAGGGGGCACTGACAATCACATATTTAATGTGAACTGCAATGAGTGTGGAAAAATTCGATTCTGCTTTGATTCAACTGAATCTCAAAGTAAATCATCTCAAATATACTGTACTACAGATGGATAAATGCCAACTGAATTCCCATAGAACTCAGCTTAAAACTTTTATTCATATTGGTTAGACCTCCCTTACTTTAGCTAATTAGCAGAATGGATAAAAAGAATTAACGCATTTCCCTCACTGGAATTTATAGTCCTAAAAATACCATAAAAACTGACCTGAAAAGGATGCGGAATAGCTGCCTCAGATACATGTAATCCGGGGCTTCCTCAAAGCGCAGCCCACGACAATAGTTTAAGTACATAGCAAATTCTGCAGGAAACCCCTATAGGTTCAAGAGTTAAGACAAAAATCTTATTTTTGAAGATATGACAAAGTAATTATGGCTTGGTCACCTCATAAATTTAAACAAAATTCCATCATCCTACCCACTTCATTATATTTATCATTTTATATTAGTAGATGAAATATCAGACTAACAGCTTTCTTTAATAGTAGTATATACCTATTTATATAGAAAAGTAAAATCACCAAGAGTATAATCTATAAAGCACCCACTGTGAAATATTTGTGACATGTATCTAATGCTTCCTATGAATATACTGATATAATGATTTTTAAAAAGTCATTATCATATTGCATTCATGATATATTCAATATGAAGTTTGAGATTTCAGAGACATAAGCCTAATTCAAACTGTTTTCTATATTTCTCTACTGTTGGAAAATTGCTATTTTGCATTGTTATGATCTCCATTTCTCAATTCTTTGATGTGCCAACTACTGGTATTCTTTCCTTTTTGACATAAATTTATGTTGATAAGAATATTTCTTAATTTCTCTCACAGATCAATGAAACTACATGCCCAGTTTAATTTTCTCCATTTTAAAATACAGATCAGAAAGTTCCAACAAGCCAGAGACACAAAACACTTACTTAAAATGATTAATGTTCAAGACATTGCTAAAAATAAAGTTGTTTAGAATAAACAAAATAGAGATTTAAAAATGGCTAACAGCTACCTAATAGGATGTTTAAGTCCTAGGGCTGGCAAGTAAGATGCTTGTGTTCTTGTATCATTTATTTTTTAAAATAATTCTCATAATGCACATTTACCTTACATAAAACTTCAACAGGAGTGGACATCTTCTTTTCACTAATCTTTTCATATTTTTGTTTCTTTGTTGCAGCCTATGGAAGATGAGAATCAAGCATAAAGATTTGATGCTCTTCTCAGCAACAGTTTAATTTAACAGTTTAGCCTGTTCTGCAAACAAATATGAACTAGAATTCCAGATTTAAGTAAAAATGGGTGGGGTCAAATTCACTTTAGATAAAACCTCCTTGCCCACCTTTATTTCCATTCTTAAAACAAAACAAAATAAAACTCAAATAATTTGAATTTGAGTCTGATTTACCTTCAGTCCTTGCCACGGCAGGCTGGTTCTATTAAAATACATCAAAACATATCCTAATGATTCCATGTCATCTCGGCGACTACAAAAGAGGAATGTAATTTTATGAATAGTATTATGGAAAACATAGAAAAAAAATCCAAGTGGAATACAAAGAAACATTTTCCCAAACGAAGAGCGAACCATTTGGTATCTTATGCAAGAAGATACTTGGTGACTAGACATGTGGTGCACACCTGTAATCACTGTGTCTTGGGAGGCCGAGGCAGAAGGATCACAAATTCAAAGCTGGCCTCAGCAGTTTAGCAAGACCCTGTCTCAAAATAAAAATATAAACAGAGCTAGGGATGTGGCTCAGTGGTTCAACCCCTTTGGTTTCAATTTCTAGCACCAAAAAAGGAAGTGAAATTAATAAAAGGTTTATAATGGATTACCTCCTAAAATTTTTTTTCCCTCATGGAATCCAAAATTATAATACTAACAATCTTAAAATATAATTTGTAAACAGAAAGGATTTAGCTAAACAATGCTCTAAATCAGGTTAATGAAAACTGCAAACGAAGTCACAAGACACTTCTAAACTGCAGGAGCTTATAAATTTTAGGGATGCCAAGGCAGGAGAATTCCAAGTTCAATGCCACTCTCTGCAACCTAGTAAGATCCTGACTCAAAATAAAAAGGGTTGGCAATGTAGTTCAGTGGTAAGTGTCCCTGGGTTCAAGCCCTGCTACCAAAACACAAAATCACAACAATTAAAAGAATTATTTTTAGGGATGCTAAAATTAATTAGCATTTTAAAGTGAATTAAATATCTACATGAATGCATATATACATTATCTGTATATACAAACAAATATATTCAGATACAGTCATATTTTATTCATTCATTTATTACAGTGCTGAGAAATGAAACCAGGGCCTTGGGCACACTAGTCAAATACTCTGCCACTGAACTACATTCCCAGCTCAGATAAATACATATATTTAAATAAGATAGGTATTATTTTAGCATACAGAAAAAGTTAAATTATAGTTTGACACACAGTATTCAGATATTCATAGTGATTTCCTAAGCCTGAAATTCTTCTCATGAAGTTCGCACCCTTGAAAAATGTTATTTCTTTATTTGTTTGTAGGGAAATCAATTGTAATAAAAGATGATGGGAACGTGAAAAGATCAGAAATTATGAAATTATCATTTTAAACTAGATCCTACTAATTTATGTATTTGAATATGTAAAACTGGAGACAGTCCACCAAACCCCTTGTTTTATTAGAACCCTCATAACATTTTCCTTGTAAAAATAACCAACGCAAAAAAAAGAAGAAAATCAATGCATTCTTTCCCCAAACTCAACTTGCACCACTAAAATAGAAAATATTCAAAATCAGCATTAAAAAGAAAGAGGTACTAAATTCAGCAGCTAAATCAAAAATGTCAAAACAGGATTGGGTTGTAGCTCACTGATAGAGCACTTGCCTAGGATGTGTGAGGCACTGGGTTTGATTCTTAACACCACATAAAAAAATAAATAAAATTTGCTCCCCAAGAAACTACCTTTAACAAAGAAAACAAATGACCTCACTGGGCACGCCTGTAATTTCAATGACTTGGGAAGCTGAGGCAGGAAGATCAAACATTTGAGCCCAGTCTCAGCAACTTGGTACGACCCTCTCTCAAAATAAAAAATGAAAGGGGTTGGTAAACCAGGAGGATCATGAGTTCAAAGTCAGCCTAAGTGACCTAGCAAGGCCCTAAGCAACTGACCAAGACCCTGTCTCTAAATAAAATATAAAAAAGGGCTGGGGATTAAGTTCAGTAATTGAGCACCCCTGGGTTCAATCCATAGTACAAAAAAGGCAGGCAAAAAAGAAAAAAAGGAATGGACTTCCTATAATCGGCTTCTCCGCACTGGTTAAAAGGACCAGAGAGAACATTTAAAAGCATCCTTTAATCCTCAGCCAAGAGGTATCCTTACATATTGGAAGAAATTAATTAAAATATTTCACAAATCTGTTAATAGCTTCTGCTATGTATTTGATAAACCATTTTCAGACTTACCTTTGCTCAATACCAAGATGTGCATTGATGCTAGCATATCGGGCAGTGCCAGTGAGGTTCTTATCTTCTCTGTATGGTATGTGTTGCCTTGTCCTGTTGTCTCTGTACTTTTTGGCCAAACCAAAATCAATAAGGAATAACTTTAAGAGAGAAATAAAGAGACATTAGGTTTTTAACCTTGTTTAAATGGCTTCTTATCCATTTAATAGCATGTATCTATATTTTCAAATTATGTCAAAATCAGGCATCATAAGCAGGACAGATATTGAACAGACTTACAACCCTAAAAGCTTTTACTAGTCCTCATCAATAAATCAAGTTAAAAAAAAAATACAGTTAAATCTAGCAGTTAACCTTGTTATCTGCACTTCACAGGCTCCAGTTCAGCATCCTGTCTTTATAAAATAGTGGATAAATGGATACATGCCCGATGGCAAAGTTGTCAAGTACACAGTTTGCCATAATGAAATCTGACATCCTGTTACTATTTGTAAACAAACATGTTTCAGAATCTATATATAAGCTATCTATAACTCATTCCTCTTGAAGGCCACGTTCAATATGCCAATAGAATACTCATTATCTACAATAAGACAACCTTGAAAATCCGACATTGCCAGAAAAACCAAGATTTTTTATTAATTGAAAAATGAGACTTTCATAAACAAGCACACATTATATTCTACTACTTTGCACTGACATTAGGTGACCAGGTTAAACTTCTGGAAAATTTAACAAGTCAATCTAAAAAAGTACTTAGCAATTAAAACAAGGTGGCTTACAATTAGCAGTTTAAATTAACTAATTAAAAACAAAATTAGCATTTCAGAAATAATTTTTTAGTTAATCTCATCCCCCTAAACCCAGGGAATATGGTGCTCATTTATAACAGCTAATTTTTCTTTATTTAATTCAATTCAAATTTATTCTCTAGAATTAAAACTTTTGAAGAAAAAAAAAGCCTCTTTTTAATGAAAGAGAAATTCAAAATATATTCACATTTACCTATTTTAAACAAATAAACTACTTTTGGCCTTTATCTTAAAATAACTTATTCACTATGCTGTAATAAAGTTAGATCTATAATGATTATCAAGAAGGGCAGGTCCGGGCTGGGGTTATAGTAGAGCGCTTGTCCTGCACGTGGGCACTGGGTTCAATCCTCAGCACCACCAAATAAATAAAATAAAGGTATTGTGTCCATCTGCAACTAAAAACAATTAAAAATTAAAAAAAAAGAAGGGCAGGTCTATTTGCCCATATACCACACGGTCCTGGACTTTTACTTTTTTCTAGTTATGCCTAATTCCCCCTCACCACACTTCGGACTGAACCCAGGAAAAATATATTATTTTATTTTGAGACAGAGTCTCACTAAGTTGCTGAGACTGGTCTCAAACTCATCCTCCTGATTCAGCCTCCAGAGCCATTGGGATTCCCCGTATATACCACTGCTCCTGGCTGGTTAGGCCTAAATTTTATAGTTCTTTCTGTAAAGCTACTGGGTCTATAATCTGTAACATGCTGGAAAACATGTTTGCCTAGACTGTTAAGATTCTGTTTCAAAAAAATACAAGTTATTAATTTAAGTTAACTTAGACCATGCCCCTCTTAAGAGAATGAGTATTTTCAGCCAGGCACTACAAACCATTCTTGGTTATACTTTGCATGGTAAAGATGTTAACATTTGAGCTCTGTCACCATGTTAACAATAAGACACTTATTTTCATTTAGTCTACTAAAAAAGGATGAACATTAAAATTATTAGTAAAATGTAATTGGATAATGAAGGCTATTTAAGTAATAAGATTAAACTCCTTTCCTAAGCAATCAAGTTATTTCAGGAATATGAAAATTAGTGACATAAAACACTAAGAGAAATAAATTGCTCACACTGTAAAATTTCTCTTGATTATGAAAAGCAGTTCAGTACACAAATATTAAAATGAGTGAAATACACTTCTGTTAAACAAAACAAAAATTATGATTAAGTTCTGTAGATTCATATTGAAAAGGAAACAGGCAAAAATTAACACAAAAGGACATTCAACTTCATGTTATTTCAAAAATACCCCTAGCAAATTTGAGGATTCCTGAATGCTGAATGCATAATCAGTACACACAATTTCCTCTAGGGGATATTTTCTGGGACTGCTTCCTTTAGTACTTCGAAATAGAGTAGAAAAAGGGAAGAGCTCTGACATGATCATGTCTTGTTAGTTTCATTCAAATCTGCATCTATGGTTGATAGCTCCATTTACAACTCAATAACCAAACACTTTCTCACAACCCATGATTGCTTTATAGAAACTCAGTATTCACTACAGTTCTTTCCTTCCACAAAGGTTAAAGAAGGAACCATACTTTAAAACAACAACAAAAAAGACCCCTAAAAATATATGAACACTGTCTTCTTAAATATTTCAATCTTTAAATCAATTTTAAATTTTCTTTTACAAATACCAAAAATAAATCAGAAAAACAAGTGTCACTGCTAAAGAAAGGTGTCCTATTTTCAGCAAACAACCAAAAGGAAAGTTGCTTGAAATAAAAATGGAGGTATCTTGGTAGTTCATTACCTCTGGATACTTATCAAAGCTTCTTTTGGTAGATCTGTTTGCAAATTAAAAACTAACAAACACATAATGTATGTAAGTGTTTACATGAAACTAGTGGTATCAAGAATACAAAGACGGCTGAGGATATGGCTCAGTAGGTAGAGTGCCTGCCTCGCAAGCACAAGGCCCCAGCACCACAAAAAAAAAAAAAAAAAAAAAAAAAGAACACTGAGTTGTGAATATGTAAAGGCAAAACCAAATAAACAATGTCAGTATCAAATAAAGGTAAGCCAATGTATGTATATAGACTTGCATATACAAACAAGCAAAATTCTGTGGTGGATCAAGCTGCTTTTCTGTGGACTTTTACTAATTACATGTCGTCTAAGATTTGTGTATTGCCTGTTTTAAAGAATGCAGCTTACCTATTCAAAAGCACACAGGAATCAGTTAACATTTGGTAAACTGGGACCATTTTCTTCAGAAACATTATTGCTAATTTTAATTTTTTAGTACTTGGAGCAATTTTTCTTCTAACTAGAGGGGACATTCCTTTTACTCATCTAAAAAATTTGAAATCACTTAACCTCACAATCTAGTTAACCTGTATGTACAGAATATAAACAATTTAAAATAACTTCATATGTAAACTATTAATTGATTATGCTAGGAAATATTAAGTAAAATATATGAATGAGTAAGTAAAAATAAGGCTCTAAAGCTTAAAAGTTTATATTATCTTATAATGTACCAAATTACCTACCATGTATCTATCTGCTCTCACTTCCCAACCAAGTTCTAATCACAATAGCTGTATTTCTTTGACTGAATAAAAATAACTGATTTTCTGCAATCTTTTAAATAGTTATTCAGATATATGTGGATTAATAAGGTACTACACAGTACTGTTTTCTTCTTTGATTCCTCATGCCAATAACTCCTTTTCGGTGTATACTAAATTGAAAAATAAAGATTCATCTGTTCAGAAGCATCAAAATTTAAGTGCCTAAATTTAATTTACTTTCCTGTGTCTTAAAATTCACATAGGAAACAAAAAAGCTATCTCACTTCCACAAAAGTAAATATGAAGAGATGCTTGTATTTTGGAAACAAATAATTATAGTTTAAGTTGTCAACATCTAAAATCAGCAGGCTACACATTCGTCTTTCATATTACTAATGGTAATCTACCTCTTAGCTTGGTAACTGCTTCAATTATATTACTATCATTCTGTTAAAAATATAATGTCCTCTAGCTCCAGAGCATACACTGCTCAAGTATCCATTTGGTGGAAGCTGAGAATTTACAGCCTATGGTAACTCAATTCTTTAAAACACTAGATTGGAAATCTCACCTATACTTACCTGAAATTCATTGGGGAAGGAAGAGAGAAGTGAGGCAGAATATATTCATTTTACAGTACTGAATTTCATTTTACACAACTGAATTTTTGTGTAGAGTTCTGCAACTCCAAATACATTTTTAAAAACTAGTCTATCTGAAGTTCACTATTAGGTAAAGAATTTTAATACTAGAACAACATATCATTTCCTCATATGGATGCTGGAGATATAAATATAATATCCTATTTCCATTTAGGTTTTCTCTAAACTTTACAAGTTTTAAGCAAAAGCCACAAAGAAACATCTTAGTAATGTTATATGTTTGCCAAGTATGTCTGAATAATGCCAACGGTAAGGGGTGCTTGAGCAAGATCTACATTATCCAGAATTAAAACAAAATAAAAATAATCAAAATAAAACAATAAAAAAGAAAAGCACATGAATTTGGGATTGAGGTTGGAATAGGAGACAGTTTCAGACCTGGTTTAATCCTGAGAAAGATGGGTCCTGAGAAGTACTAACAGTCATGCTTCTTTTCCTCTTCCCCACTGGAGATTCTAAACACTAAACAGACAATAGAGGGTGGCAGTGCATCAAACAGTATTGCTTACATTGCAACAATGGCCGGCGCAGACAGGCAACACCGAGGCATTAGAGAAAGAACAGGGTAGCCAAATGCCATCCTTCTTCCACCAAGCACTGTAGCTTCTCAGATTTCCAAATACGAATCACATACTCAAGAACATTTGAATTCTAGAAAACACTCAGGTTTTTATTGCCACTATATTGTGTCACTGCCTGAAACAGGGATATCAATGGTGACATTTGGCTCTTCAATTTTTAAATAAAAAATGGGGAATTTAGATCTGCAGTCTTTGGTACCACAATCTGCCCTTCCCCAAAAAAAGATTATACAGGGGAAAAAAATCTTCAGTAAGGAAGAGGTAGAAGGCATTTAGTCACCTTAAAATTTATTTTCATAAGCATGCAGGGCTGATTACTAGAAGAGATGATAAAATTCACTAAGATTGGAGTGGCCACTCCTAAATATCAAATTCAGAACAATTTTCCAAGTAAGAAATTTAATAAAAATTGACCTCAAATGCTCCCCCCTCCCCCAAATATGAAACTACTAGAACAAACTGACCAAAGAATCCAGTCTCATACAACTGGCATTTTTCAAACTACAATAATAAAGAACTCACTAAAACAAAACTAAACAAAATACTAATCTAAAATGCTCAACATTTATTACTTGAATTTTAGGTAAGCAAAACATTTCCCTTCTACCCTAAGGTCTCTCTGAAACCATGTAGCAGTAAACATCTCCACAAAATCTTTTTAATAACTGTGAGGAGGACACAGATCTTAAAAAATCTTTCACCACCAGGCAACTTGGACTTCCCAACATAACATAACTACATGATTAATAAGCTATTCTTAAGGAGGAAAACAACAACAAAAACCAAAGTGCTATTATTATCTAGGCCATCATTTAAATTTAAGGCAAAATCCATGTACTGCCCTGTCAACCTGCAGGACAAGGATCATATGGGGATAATGGGTCTTTAGGATTAAGAAAATGGGAAGAAAAGGGCTGGGAAATTGGCCAAATAGGCAAACTGGCAAAATTGCCCCCAAAATTAAGATCAGTAATATCTTTTCAGATAAATTACCAGGTTTTACGGTAACAATTAAGAACCTGGATGTTTCAAAGACAAAAGCAACATAGTACTCTCTGAAAATGCAATTTGGGAGTGTTAAATTACACGTAGGCTGAAACACCTTCGTTATTTAAAGCTCAATGAAAGAAGTTTGATTTCCTAAAACTTGATCAATCTCACACATTAACGAATCAACACCAATTCTAATGGTAATGGCTCCAAGTTGGCATTCATACAGGCAAACAAAGGTAAACATTTATAGCTGGACCTAAAAACACCAATTTTCCCTACAATTTAATAAAACAAATGGGACTCTTCCTTCCAAAAACAAAACAAAAACACACACAAAACAAAAAAAGTTCCCAAGTTGTCCTGAAGTTGAGAATTTCTATCAGATCATGAGATCATTAACATGCTTAGTGCATTGCCAATGCTGCCTGTCTGCCCGAGCTCAACATTGAATGGATAAAAGAAAGCAGTTCACTCAATAAAACTAATCATTGCAGAAAAAATTTCAACACAATTAGTTCCTAACTATAATCATGCGTCACTAGCTAAATCCAATTGCCCCAGAAGGTGAACCATTCTCAGCAATCCCAATGAGCACTACTTTTGCTGTATGAACGTTTATTTCACTTGTCTATTCTCTTCCATTAAAAGGGGGCAGGGAGGAACTCACCCAACTTGGCGCCCAAGCAAGAAACTGTCAACTACTTTTGAAGAAGGCCCAAAAGTTATCCTTTTATATACACAAATCCAAGGACCAAAGAATTCTCAATATCAACCATGCTCAGTCAGCAAATGTTAACGCCATGGTGACAAGATGGGTCAGTGGTTCCCACACTGGCACAAGCACATATATTACGAAAACCCACACTTTAGAGCCAAAGGTTAAAATCTGACTTTTAGCATTCAGGAGGAAAAGTATATAGAGGTTTTCACTATTCAAGTGAATGAAAAATAGATACAACTGTTCAACAGTTAAATAACATAGACGATTACATTTCATTATGAAGCCCCTGGAATTTTATATTTCCACATAGATAACCAACCTCAGTTGGGTAAGTTGGAGAGAATATATTTGAAGTTACTAAGTTAATAGAGTTAGCTGATTATCCTTCTAGCACAATCTTTTAAAGCAATTACCAACAGCAATTTTTACTACAGCTTCTTAAAGATGAACAAGTTTATCAAAGCAATTCTTGTCAATATTTTACTCTTTATTCTCTCATGCAAAGAGCATTTGACTAACCTTATTACAGTGCCGCCCAATACCCATTAGGAAGTTATCTGGCTTAATGTCTCTGTGTATAAAATTCTTTGTATGCACATACTCAATTCTACTGATCATCTGGAAAAAAAAAGATAACAGAATTAAGTGATAAACCAACAAATTATTTGTCAAGTATTTCAGCATCTCACAACAAGAGCATTAGAAAAAATTAAATGGGATGAACAAAAGTTCTCTATTTCTAGTTTGATGGATATCTAAGCATAAGCCTGTACTGCCCTTTGGCTTAGCCTTCCAGTATTAATGGCTAAAAACATGGGGTCTGAAAGGAAGACTTGGTGTTCAGTATGTTCAAACTATAATAAGACATTAATTATTTCAGTTCTTACAATAAATGAAATAAAAGCTTTCTACCCTCAATCTTGTGCTTCGGGAACGTGTTAAAACAGCCTAGCAGGGACTGAGGGTATAGCTCAGTGGTAGAGCACCTGTTTGACATGCATGAGGCATTGAGTTTGATCCCCCGTGTCACAAAAACAACTAGCCTGGTACTACCAAGATCTAGTTTCATGCTATTCTTATAAACACAAACACAAAGACACACACACACACACACTTAAGAGTGGGGTACTGACCATTGGTAGATAAAGTTACTTGTTACTGTTTCAAACTGAGAAGGATTGGGACTATCCCATGCCATTCTTTCTGTGCTTATAGAAATCTATGCAAGAGCTGAATATTACACATGTCATTCTAACAAGCTCTTCTTGGATATTTTGTCAAATCAAATACTACAGCTGTATTATTATTAGCAATAGTATTAGTGCTGAGGAATGAACTCAGGGCCTCACACATGCTAAGAGTAAGCACAAGTTCTACCATTGAGCTAAACTGTCAGCCCCTTAATATTCTTTTCTTTTCTTTCTTTTTTGGTACTGGGGATTGAACCCAGGGCACTCCATCACTGAGCCACATCCCCAGCCCTATTTTGTATATTGTTTAGAGACAGGGTCTCACTGAGTTGCTTAGGGCCTCACTAAGTTGCTGAGGCTGGCTTTGAACTTGTAATCCTCCTGCCTCAGCCTCCCAGGTGCTGGGATTAAAGGCGTGCCCCACCATGCCCGGCCCTTAATATTCTTAATGGCTACAAATACTCTATGGTACAGATATAAATTTTTCCCAATTATTCCCCTATGCACAGTATTATTTCCAATTTCCCCCTATGTACCATAATGCTATTAATATATGCTTAGATATATATCCTTACTTATCAGTGCTTTTATTTCTATGGGCTATAACTCAATCCAGAAATTTCCTGAGTTGAAGGGTATACATACACATTTTCTTTTCGGTGGTACTGGGGACTATATCCCTAGCCCTTTTACCTTGAAACAGGACTCACCAAGTTGCCCAGGCTAATCTGACACTTGTGATCCTCTTGCCTAAGCCTTCAGAGTAGCTGGGATTATGAAGAGTATCTATATGCTTTTAATTTTTTAGATAACATCCAACCACCTTTTTTTTTTTTTTTTTTTTTTTGCAGTGCTGGGGATTGAACCCAGGGCCCTGTGCTTGCAAGGCAAGCATTTTACCAACCGAGTTATATCCCCAGCCCCTAACCACCTTTAATAGGCTATAAAAATTCACACTTCCACCAGCAGTGTATCAGAATATTCTTTCTAGATCTGGCAGGTAAAAAGTATTACCTTATTTGTTATATTCCTACCACTTTATCATTTTTATGAACTACCAAACTATACTCTTGATGCCTATCATTCTTTTGGTTTACCCTTATCTTGTTAATTTTCAGGAGCTCTCTGCATACAACAGACAAACTTTTATCTATTACGTAAATAGATTTCAAGTTTTAAAAATTTGTCTTTTGACTTTATGGCATCTTGTATACAATGGAAGTTTTTATTTCCAAATTATCAAATATACTGTCTTTTGTATAAGATACTTAATTAGACGTGATATTTTAAAATGTATTGCCTGTTCAGAGACTGCCAACATCATCTTTCTACTTGTGTGTTCTTACTCTTCTCAGTATGTGTCTGGTTTCTATTTTTTATTTGTCCCCATTTCCCCAGAGCTTTTATTGCCTTGGATATACAGATTTTTAAATCATATTCCTTTACCCTGACAAATGTCTTCTGAAGCCAAACCAGTGTCCCTGGCTTAAACTACTTATCTCCTCAAAGAAGCACACATACACAATGTACAAATACTATGTTTGAGTGCAGCAGCAACTTTACAGGAAGACTAATATATATATGTCACTTAATTTGTATATTTGCCTTAGCTAAGTTATACCCATCATTAACCTGTGACAAATAAAGGATAAATAATGTCTCAAAACTACAGGCTACTTCAAGGGTTATCTAGCATGCATAGAGCAAGACTACTGTTAACTTCCTTAAACAAAAACTTTCTTGCAATGTCCTAGCCACAAGAATTATATTCTTTACCATACTGCCATCGTACTCAACACAGACTTCTATCACAGAACCTTGGCATGGGCCACTGTGCCTAGTTGGTATAAAATCGTTAAGATAAATAGTTATACAGGGGATCATGATATCATGGTTTACCAAATGCTTAAATTATAGTTAATAGTTTCTTCAGTCTTCACTTTCATTGAAATTTCACATACCTGGTCAGCTAACATAAGTACAGTTTTCATTGTGAACCTTCTTGAACAGAAATTGAAGAGGTCTTCAAGGCTGGGTCCCAGAAGATCCATGACTAGTACATTGTAGTCTTTTTCCTGACCATACCACCTAATAAAAGGAGAAAAGGAGAAGGGAGGGTTACTGTGATAATCCACTTATCACTTAATATCATAAAACTTTAAAAATTCTTAAACTCTTAAGATTAAGACAGTTTTGCTTTTGTCTTTTTCAAGGTAAACCTCTCTATTCAGAACATGATTCCACTGATTAAATACACTAACATAAAACAGGAGTACTAAGATTTTTTTGTCAGGTGGCTCCAATATCCCATAAAAATAGGACATGCATGAAGGTATTAACAACTTTTTTTTAACCAGGGCAGCTGAATTCTTTACCAAACTGCTGTCACTGATTCCTGTGACTTTGGTCAAGTTCCTTAATCTTACTGGACTTAATTCCCAAATAAGAAATGAAGACTACCATTAGTCATTCTAAAAATTTTTCAGAAAATAAAGACCTCTTTTCTAATAACAAACTCCTGTCTCACTTCCCACCAAACCATGCTTATTACTTGTAAGAAAAAAGAGCAAAGATTGCCGGGCGTGGTGGCGCATGCCTGTAATCCAAGCAACTTGGGAGGCTGAGTCAGGAGGATCGAGAGTTCAAAGCCAGCCTCAGCAACTTAGCGAGGCCCTAAGCAACTCAGTGAGACCCTGTCTCTAAATAAAATACAAAACAGGGCCGGGGATGTGGCTCAGTGGCCGAGTGTCCCTGAGTTCAATCCCTGGTTCCAAAAAAAAAAAAAAAAAACAACAAAAAAAAAACAAAGATCTTAAACAGATCTTAAAAAGATCTTAGAGCCTAAAACTGGACTAGTTTGTTAACTCCAATAAAACAGACCATGAGTTACCATACTTGAAACATTTATATCTAAAAATATTCATTAAAAGGGTAGAAATAAAGCCGGGTGCAAGCTGGGCATGGTGGCACACGCCTGTAATCCCAGCAGCTCGAAAGGCTGAGGCACTAAGCAACTCAGTGAGACCCTGTCACTAAATAAAATACAAAACAGGGCTGGGGATGTTGCTCAGTGGTTGAGGGCCCCTTAGTTCAATTCCTGGTAACCCCTCCCCACCAAAAGGCAGAAATAGAAAAGCTTTTGTTTTCCCCTTTTTCTTTTTCCTGGTACTGGGGATTGAACTCAGGGGTGCTTAAACACTGAACCACAACCCAAGCCTTTTCTTTTGAGACAGGGCCTCTCTGAGACTGGACTTGCACTTGTGATCCAAGTGCCTCCGCCTCCCTAGTCACTGGGATTATAGGTGTGTGCTGCCACATCCGGCTCTTCCTATGACTTTTGCTTCAACCATAACTACATCCCAAGCATGAGATATGGATAACTGCCAAATGCATAAAAAATCCATTTTATGTCCTCTTTGTAGAAAAAGATAAAGGGAAACAGGTCTTCTTAAACCTGTAGAGGTCTTGTCCACTTGTTTAAAAAAGAAACACCTGTGTCAAGTGACAGCAGCATTGGACTGTCCTTTTTTTACTCCTTATTCTCCACATGGGAATTTGATACCTTTTATTTTCACTCAAACATTTACTTATGAAAAGGTCAAAGAACATTTTTTTTGGGGGGGAGCAAGTGACACAAGTGACACAACACTGACATTAAAAGGTAAACAATGAATGATAAAAGGAAGTTGTATTTTCCTTCCCTTTTCTTTTTTCTTTTACTTAACTGCAACAGCAAATCTATGTTAGAGTTGTCACAAACCTGCTACTTTAAATGTCTAACACTACTGAGAGTTATTTCAGATTTTAAATATAAATCTAATTTACCTAGGGTTGGTTTGGGGGTGAAGGTGGACAGTACTAGGGATTGAACCAGGGCCTTCTGCACATGTTAGGCAAGCACTCTACTTCCACCCCCTTTTGATATTTTATTTTGAGATAGGGTTTCACTAAATTGCCCAGGCTGGCCTTGAACTTGTGATCCTCCTGCCTCATCTTCCTATAGCCAGGATTACAAGCATGCCCCACCACACCTGACTTTACCTAGGTTTTTAAGAAAAGGAGAAAGAACAAAAGAAGCAAGGGGAAGACATAAAAAGTCTAAGCCGTCAATGGAAAAGCACAAACCAACTCTCATCTTTATGCAGGCAAATGTGCATTGACGGCCCAGATATAAAACAAGCAATTTTACAACCATTCATCTAAGCCAAAATATATACAGACAAAATTTTATACTTCATATTTTTATCCAGTTAATATAATTCCATAAAGCCCCTTAATAAAAGAAATAACCAGTAAGTAAACCTCCAACAGAATATTCCCATAATATTAAAAACTGGGGAGAATTCGATAATCTAGAAAAATACTTTCAAAAAAGTGTTAATAAGAAAATATCTATTTTTTTCATTTGGGTACTTTTCTCCTTACTAAAGTGTATGTACTTAAAAAAGTTAAGCTGGGTGGGGTAGCACATGTCTATAATCCTAGCTACTCTGGAGACAGAGGCAGGAGGATCTAAAGTTTGAGGCCAGACTGGGCAATTAAGGGAGACACTATCTCAGAAAGAAAGAGAAACAAACCAAAAAGGAAAATATCAAAAAAGCTCTGAAATAACTAGATTTTTGTGATATACAAAGATTGGTGCTTTAAACTCCTTAAAAGTATGAGACAGGTGTTTCTATCTTTTCTATTTCCTCTTGATTTCAAGGAACATATAGCTTATATCTCTAAAGCTAACACTGCACACTCTCCATCTGTGCTTTCCATCTGGACTAACCCATCATGAACATTGTTGCACACAGATTAGGAATCAGGGATGATCTGCTTATTCAAATCCTTCTCATTCTTAATTTCTACCATCACCCCCATGTTTTCCACTCCTATTTTGAGAGCTTCCGTTTCAATCCAACCTCCTAAACCCCAGATATCAAAGAAATCTCCTTATGCAGCCTATCTCACACTGGTCTCCCATTTCACAGAATTCCCCTCATCCATTGCCTACTACTTGTATCCATACCCAAACCCTTTGGCAATACAATATTCACGTACTGTTACTTCAGTGATTGGCAGACAGCTTACAAATTATTCTGATTTGGTTGTTAATAGTCTTTATAGATCCTAAATAATGAACAAGCACTAACCTGACTGTGAGGTCATTTAAACTTGTGGACAATCTGAACTACACCAACACAAAAACCTCCCTCCCATGCTCCATTTTCTAGGTGCCTACAAGCTATGAACTCAGCCTTACATTTAGATATTTATGTTACATACAGAATATGCTTTCTATTAGTGGTAAAGTGATGTACATATTGTAGATACTCAGGTTTTCTATGAGATTAAAAAAATTGTTGGATGAGACAGACATCACTACCCTATGTACATGTATGATTACATGAATGGTGTGAATCTACATCATGTGCAACCACAGAAAAAGTTGTACCCCATTTGTGTACAATGAATCAAAATGTAGTCTGTAAAAATAAAAATAAATAAAACTTAAAAATAGCTTGGATTGGATTCTCATTCTTCCCAATAATTTGTTAATAAATGAAAAGTTAAAAAAAAGAAACAATATATCCAGGGTTCTCATTTTCTATTTGTTTTAAACCAACACATTTAGAATTCAGTGTTACCTGAAATAGACTGAAGGCTGAGTTCACAATTTATATATCATTACTTAGAGAATATAAAAAAGGGTACATTAAGTTCCTAAGAATATGCTATGAGAAGGCAAGGACCACCTCTCCTTTCCTTTAACCCCATATCCAAACTACAATCTACATTAGAAATACATGAAAAACACAAATTTAAGTAACACTGGACCTATGGACCTATGGACTCCTGTAACAGGGGCAAGCAGTTTGAGGCTATGTTATAGACTCATTTTTTTTTTTTTTTGGTGCGTGTGCACATGTGTACATGTTTGTGTGAGGGGCAGCGTGGGGATGGTAATATGAATCGTATACAGGGCTTCCTGCATGGTAGGCAAGTGTTCTACCACTGAGTTACATCCCTGGCCCTTGTTTATAAACTCTTAAACACAAGGTTAAAGAAATTTATATTCTATAAGTAATGAGGGGAACTATTAGGAGAGTTTGTAGCTGGGACACAATACTATAGGGGCTGGGGATGTGAACTTTAGACAGCAAGGTCCTGAATTCAATCCCTAACACCACACATACACACAAAAGAAATAGTGTATGATAGCTGAAGATTTCAAGTAAGGGGTTTTTGTTTCTGAGAAATCTCCTTATGAAAATGGAAATATCAAATGACTGAAATCAAAGTACTTAAGTATTGCTGAGACCTAGGAATTCCAAGAACAATAAATTGGTAGAATTCTTATACACCGAATAAAGTACAAGCATAGTTATTGGTTCCATCACTATAACTAGGACACAAGTAACACCAAAAAAAGGTAATTATTTGTTTAATAGAGGTTCCTCCCTTCAGAATATCACCTTGAAAGGAGCAGCCATTTTGTTTGCCTACTTAGCAACTCTGTAGTCCCATCACCTACTGCTTTTTTTTTTCCTTCTTTTTTTGGTACTGGAGATTGAACCCAAGGGCACTTAACTACCGAGTCACATTCCCATCCCCCTTATTTTTAAATACTTTTCTAGCTGTCAATGGATCTTTTATTTTCATTTAATTATATGTGGTGCTGAGTATCAAACCCAGGGTCTCACACATGCCAGGCAGGTGCTCTACCACCAACCTACAACTCCAGCCCCTCATCTACTGCTTTTGACACATGAAATGGCCAGTAACATTTATTGAAAGAATGAAAAGCTATGGGATGCTGTAACCGGCTAGGGAGTACCTGAGTTGGCAGAGGAAGAAAACAATACAAGAAAACAAAAGTACTCTCTGAACTCAAGGTATAATATAATAGCATTAGGAAGCATCTGTTCATCTTTGATTAAAATAGGTCAAATAATCATAAAAGTTTAAAAGTGATAGTTTTAACCAAATACAGCACATCAGCTCTTCTGGGAGGCCCTGGATCCAGGCCCCAGTATTATTGAGGGGTGTGGGAAAATTTTAACAAAGTTAAAAAGAAAAAAAAGTCTTTCCCCAAGCTATTTCTCTTTCTCATCTTCAGGTTATTGATGTCAGAAACTTTATAAACTAAATAAAGTATAAACACTGAATTAGTGCTATAATACATTCAATTTTTATAACCTCTATGAGGTATTATCAAGACAGTCTCTTAAACTAAGACTCTTGCCAATTCCTCCCCAACCAAACTTTGTTACTTTTTATAGGATAGGTCAAATTTTTCCTTTAGAATGCTACTGGTGACGGTTCCAGTTACACAGCTCTCTTCTCTGAATTCCTTTTAGTGTTCATATACAATAATATTCATTTTTTTTTTTTTGGTAGTGCTGGGCATCAAACTCACGACCTATTACATGGTAGGCAAGTACTCTACCGCTTAGGTACATTCCTGGCCCTTTGTATGACATTAATAGTTAAATTTTGCTATTCATAATAGTCTCAAAAATCATAATCCTTCTTCCCATTTTTCCCTCCAGTACTAAGGATTGGACCCAGGGGCATTCTACCACTGAGCCACATCCACAGTCCTTTTTATTTTAAGACAGGGCCTAAGTTGTTGAGGCTTCCCTTGAAATTAAAATTCTCCTGCCTCAGCCTCTAGAGTCGCTGGGATTATAGGTGTGGGTCACCAGGCCTGGCACCTATGGCTTCTTATTGTAGTCATGCCATGTTGATTTCTTTTCCTTTTCCTTTTTTTTTTTTTTTTTTTTTTTAGTTACTAGGGCTGGAAACAAGGAAGTACTCTGCAACTAACTGAGCTACATTCCTAGCCCTTTTTATTTTTATTTTGAAACAGGGTCTTGCTAAATGGCTAAGGTTGGCTTGGGACTTGTGGTCCTCCTGCCTCATTCTTCTAAGTAGTGGGGATTACATCTCTCTGTCTAGTTTTTTTTTTTGGGGGGGGGGTGTTTGGGGGGCATGTGTTTATTTTGGTACTAACAATTCATTCTTCAGCAATGAAGAATAGCATGCTGGACTCATCCTCCTAAATCACCTGGTCCCGAACCCCTTCTATTCTCAATTTAAACCCTTGAGCTTAAGCTGGACCTGGTGGTACAGCCCTGCAATCCTAGCTTCTCCAGAGGCCAAGGCAGAAGTATTGCAAACTTGAGGTCAGCCAGGCAACTCAGCAAGATCTTGTCTCAAAACAATAAAAAGGGCCGGGCATATAGCTTAGTGATAGAATGCTTGTCAGGCATGCGTGAGGCCCTGGTTAGATCCTCAGAACCACTAAACAAGCAAACTAATGAAAAGCCTGAAAAATCACAAATCTTTCTGGGACGACACGACATTCATTTGTTGATTACTTCTGGAAGTTGCAGGCATTGATGAATGTGAATATTACGCAACGATCAGTACTTATCAAGTCCATCTTACTGGACCCAGCATTCATCATGAAAGGAGCCAATAATGCAAGGCAGGCTCAACTACACTTCACTTCATGGTAAATCTTCAGCTCTTTTAAAGGTGAATCAGAACCAGACTAAATATGGGTTACTTCATTCTGGTTTTCTATTACGTCTTCAAAAACAAGGATACTGTATTTACTCTCATTACCCTTAAACTTCCTTGCTCCTATTTGTTTCATTAATTTGTGGCCTTCATTACACTTTGAATATGGATACCAAGAATTTTATTACCTAAAACTGAATCCTCCTGCCATAGAAAACTGAGCATTTCCTTCTCTTCCAATTTCACCTTTAAAGTATAATTCAGATTTTAAAAGGTTAGTAACAATCTTTATTTATCCTTTCTTTGGATTTGATTTTTAACAATTTAACATTCTTTGGATTTAATTTCTATAAAAACAAAACAAAACCCAAAATTTGGAATTTGCACAAACATCTTTACGATGGTTTGGGAATCAGAACATTTTCACCTGAAAAAACTCTCAAGGCCACTTAGCTGCTGCAGGGAGTTGGAGAATTGGATTTAATAAAGAAAGAATACAAACATTAAAACCAACTAGAACCATAAACACAAGATTACACTGATTTCTCTGACTATATTTCTCTGATTATACTGACAATGATTTACATCTTAAGGCAACTGCAAAAACCACCGTAGTTTTAGATATGGGTGTGCCTATCAAAGTAGAAATAATGACAGCATGATGATCAACAACATTAAATATTAACTCAATTTTTTGTCAACAACCTGTTCAACCATTTTGTGTGTATGTATGTTGCTGAGTACTGACTCCAGGGCTTTGTGTCTGCTAGACAAGCACTCTAATAGGGATCTACAACCCAGCCCCATTTTTTTCCCTGTATTGGTAACAGAGTATTGTTATGTTGCTCAGTTTGGTCTCTAACTCCCAGGCTCAAAAGGATGCTTCAATATTAAGAGCAGCTGCGGGCGGGGGATGTAGCTCAGTTGGTAGAGTACCTGCCTTGCAAGCATAAGGCCCTGGGTTCAAATCCCCAGTACCGCAAAAAAAAAAAAAAAAAAAAAAAGAGCAGTTGCACTAAAGGTGCCCTACCTACCATGTGCCCAACTTCAACCCCCACACTCAGTTCCCCATACTGGGGACTGAACCCAGCAGTTCTATACTACTGATATGCTACCAGTCATTTTTTAAATATTTCCATGTTAAGACAAGGTCTCACTGACCCTGTCTCTAAATAAAATACAAAAAAATTAGGGCTGGGGATGTGGCTCAGTGGTGGAGTGCCCTGGGTTCAATCCCCAGTACCAAAAAAATAAAATAAAAAAATAAAAAAAAGACAAGGTCTCACTAAGGTTGCCAAGGCTGGCCTTGTACTTGCAATATTCCTGCCTCAGCCTCTCAAGTAGCTGGATTGCAGACAAGTGCCACTGTGCCAGCATGGCTTCAATCTTTTAAAATTGGCTCATTTCCCCATACTACTAATCTCACACCCTGGGGAGAGCATTAAGAAGTACATGAGTAATATAAAATCGAACAAGTCTAGGAAAGGAAAAGAATATAAATGTTGGAGCCAGGTGTGGTCTAAACCCAGCAAGGGGTGGGGATGTAGTTCTGGGGTAGAACACTTGCCTAGCAAGTGTGAGGACCTGGATTCAATCCCCAGTACTGCCAAAACAAAACCAAAAAAATAAGACTCTCCAAAGACACAAAACAAAAGATTTTCTTTCATCCATACCACTACCCACCACCAAAGATACTAGTCACTAATCATTCAATATTCATAGTAGCTAACAAAACCAAACAAAAAAATCCCCATTTATATACAGTACAGCGTGTGTAAGCAAACGAATACACATCAGGTTTGGTGATATAAGTCTCTTGTCTACCTACTAGTAAGGTTGAGGCAGGAGGATCATTTAAGCCCATGACTTTGAGACCAGCCAGAGACTACACCCCCCTAAAATAAAAAAGCACACAATAGAAGGGTGCACAAATTATAAGAATCCAATTCCTCTGAAGGTGGCTGATTCTTAAAGAATAGATGGAAGAGGCAGAGGTGAAGAGGTAGGTGGAATTTAGGGCTTTGACTGAAATCTGGACCTATTTTCAATATATACTGACAACAGCCAGTATAGGATGGTAGATAATGTGCATAAGATCACCTTATTTTCTACTCCACCAGCTCATTTGTTGAAAACCTGGTTTAATGTCTTCAATAGTCCATTATCCCAACTTTTTTTTAAATTAACCTTGATTGAGTTTTCACTTGTATGCTAATCTTGCTCAGATCTAGCCCTCAGTCCTAATTCCCCGGCCAGGATCGTGCTGGTTTTCTGTCAATTAACTACACATGAGTTAAACTTGGGATACCATGTTACCTTAAATTCAATAAAGTCAAAACCATCTACCTTATTCCAAAATACCAAAACTGGGCCTCCTTCCTGACTCCCTACTTTAAAAAACAAATTCTCAAGGCTTAAATGATATACTCCCACCCCTTAAAACAGAAAACGCACAAAAAATGTTTGAGCATGCAAAGCCCTGGACTGAATGTCCAGCACGAAGGTAATAAAAAAATTAAACGTTTGAATATTTCCCCAACACTACATTAATTTGTTTAGCATATACTTTTTAAGCAGAGAAAAGTATCTGAGGTTAAAAACAGTATCTGCAAAATACATAGGACAAAATTAACTTAAATCCTCTACCTTAGTGGAGAAAATGAGTACAAAGAGAAAACGGTGAATTATTCTAAAGTTTGATATAATTTTTGTTTAAAAAAAGCACAGAAGAGCCAGGTACGAAGGTACACACCTATACTCTCAGTGATTTGGGAGGCTGAGGCAAAAGGATAGTTAAGTTAGAGAACAACCTCAGTAATTTAGTGAGGCCTTAAGCAATTTAGTGAGATCCCACCTAAAAATAAAATGTAAAAAGGGCTGGGGATATGACTCAGTGGTAAGCACCCCTAGGTTCAAACCCTGGCACCAATAAATAAATAAATAAATAAATAGGTATAAAAAATGCAAGGTCTAGGCTGGGAATGTTACCTAAGATGTACCAAAAGGGAAAATGGAAAAAGCAACAGTCCTTATTTACAAAGAGTCAATATAATCTGGAAAAAAACAAAAATCACACAAAGCTATGCAAATATGAATAGTAAACCATAAATCCAATAGGCGTGGTGGGGTATGCCTATAATCCCAGCGACTTGGGAGACAGGAGAACTGCGAGTTCAAGGTAGCCTTAGCGCCTCAGCAACTCAGTGAGGACCTAAGCATTTTACTGAGACTGTCTCAAAATAAAGGGCAGGGGATAGAGCTCAGTGGTAAAGTGCTTCTGGGTTAAATCTCCTGAACCCCACCCTACCAATAACAACCCCATAAATCCTAAGCAAAAACCTGAATAACACAGAATTATGCAGTATTCATAAAAGTAAATAATTCAGTGACCAAACAACTAAGTGGTCCAGTAAACCAGCAGCTGAGTTTAAGAATGGAAAGTTGGGACTGGGGATGTAGCTCAGTTTTAGAGTCCCCTAGGTTCAATTCCCATTACAAAAAAAAAAAAAAAAAAAATCCAAACATCTTTCCTGATTTTCTGCAGATGCTCAAAATATAAGCCTTACAAAAATTTTGTCTCTTAACTGAAATGTATCGAGTATTTTCAATTTTGTTAAATTTTGTCAGCACACAGTAGTTAGGCAGGCACATGCACACACATACCCACACAAACTGAAGGAAAGAAGTACTTGTTATTCCCTACATAGTGCTATACAAGATATTTAATGTAATGCTAAGTCCACCAAGACAGTCTTAATCATCAGTTTTCATTAAATACTTCTGCAACAGGGATACAAAGTATTAATACTAGGAACACTAGGATTTTAATAAGTGGTAAGACTAACTTCTATCATATGTGAATGGCCAAACATAAAACAACCCATCAATAGGGAAAAGTATACTGAAGAAATACAAAAGGGAAAGAATGGTATTCATGTACAAGTATGAACTCCAGTTTAATTAGATGCTCTTCATTATTTCAGCTGTTATCAAGGATAACATATCAGACACTTCTTTTATAACTGAGACTTAGAAAATTTGGTTAACTTAAAACCTACAAAAATTTCATGCTATTATTTTCCAAAGCAGCTTTAAATTAGATCTCATACTTGCTGTTCCATAAAAGTCAACATGAGGATAGAATAGTTTGGCAGTGTAGGGAAACAAGTACTGAGAGCAGCTTCCAGACTTGCTGAATACAGACTAAGCACACTCTTAATTCCCAAATCCCAAACTTTCAGAGTGCCAACTTGATGCACCCAGTTTTAGATTTCAGAGCATTTACCACTTCCAAATTAGGGATATTCAACTACAAAAGTCTATGCAAATATTCTGAAAAAGAAAAAATGCAAAAATCTGAAAACACTGCTGGTCCCAAGCATTTCAGATAAGGGATACTCAACCTAAACAGACTGAGTCAATGTCAGAAGGTTCATTTGCAGATCTCTCCACAGTATACTTACGAATGGCACAAATGCAACATGGATGGTTTATACTACATATGCTTCAGCCATGGTTACCATCTTCCTAAGAAAAAAAATCCTTCAGTACAAAAGTTGCTGTAGAAACAACTTCCTAGTATTGCTGACCCAGAATCAAAAGAAATTTCAAAGGGCCAACGCTACTAACAGATGCTAATAGGTCATGTAAGCCACAAACATCCACAATAATAAGCCTTCACTGTGAAGTTATAGGACATTATATTTTAATGATATAGTATCATCTTTACACCAGTAATCAAAGCTAAATGAACTAGTATAGCCACATTTCCACTTGTGAACTGCTGGTTGGGCCTACTAGGTTCAGCTAAATACTTAAGAAATAGAAGTACCAGGGTTGGAGAACATTCCTACCAGAAACCAAAACTGAAATGTAAATGTATCTGGTACTCCTAAAATTCAATAAATGTAGCTGGATGTGGTGGGCGCACACACACTTGTAATCCCAGAAGCTTGAGAGGCTGAGGCAGGAGGATTACAAGTTCAAAGTCAGCCTCAGCAACTCATCAAGGCCCTAAGAATCTCAGCAAGACCCTGTCTAAAAATAAAAAGGGCTGGGAATGTGACTCAGTGGTTAAGTGTCCTTGGGTTCAATCCCTGGTACTCCCTCCCCGCAAAAAAGAAAGAGACATAGTTGATGACAGTGGGGATGATGACAGTGGGGATAATTATCAACACATAAAATAAAGATATAGTACAGTGGTTCCTGAACTCTGCTGCACATCAGAATCACCTGGAGAGTTTAAAAAAAATCGTGATACCTAGGCCATACCCCAAGACAATTAAATAAAAACATCAGGTTAAGAACCGTATTTTTTTTCTTTTTGGTAGTACTGGGGATTGAACACAGCCTCCTACATTCTAGGCAAATGCTCTACCAATGCACTGCATTCCCAGTCCCATATATTTGGGGATGTTCTTTTGGGAAGAACATGTGGGAAGCACTGGTATTGTTCAAAGAAGGAGCAATAGATATTAAAATCATATATTAGCTATACAACTTTACACAAATTAACTATTGACACTGTACATGAAATTCCAATTTACAAGACTGTTGTAATTATTAAAAGACACCATGTACAATGTCCAATGTTTGACTTGTTTCCTTCTTCAAATGTAGAAGGGAAAAACAAGCCATATTGGTTTCAAACAATAATTCCCTTATTTCAACAGTACTTACCAATGTTACGATTAAATCAGATGCAATCAAACCTCAAAGAACAAATTACTGCCGGGCGTGGTGGCACACACCTGTAAACCCAGCACTTGGGAGGCTGAGGCAGGAGGATCGCGAGTTCAAAGCCAGCCTTAGCAACTTAGTGAGGCCCTAAGCAACTCAGTGAGACCCTGTCTCTAAATAAAAAAAATACAAAATAGGGCTGGGGATGTGGCTCAGTGGTCGAGTGCCCCTGGGTTCAATCCCCAGTACCAAAACCAAAACAAAACAAAACAAAACAAAAAACAAACAAAAAACAAAACCCAAAGTACTGCATCAGAGAATAGAAGCAGCATTTTCCAGGCATACTAATTCTTTCGATTTACATAATGCATTTAAAAACTCTGAAGACCTATGTGGTCTTAGAAAATCCCTTTTCTAAAATCAAAGTCAACTAGGTTCAGATTGATATGACATGATAGAACCCTAACATAGACTCTTTCAATATAAAGCTTTTTCCATTTCCCTTTAGTCTTACCAACACTCACTCACTGCAGCCACCAAAAACAACTGATTATTCTGTTAGGTAAATAGAATAGTAAATTGCACAATGATAAACAAATCCAGAATGTGTAACTATAATCTAAAACCCACCTTTTCTTAAAAATAACCAATGTCATTACAGAATATAGCTTACCAAGAATTACTAAGTGTGTGAGCGAATGCGTGCGCGCCAAGAAAAATTATTCTTTATCTCGAGTGGGGAGTGGTTTACACCACTGTATACATTTGTCAAAATTGATCCAAACACACATTAAGATGTGTGCATTTTGCTGTACATAAATTTAACTGTTGAGGGCTGGGGTTTTGACTCAGTGATAGTACACTTGCCCAGCATGTATGAGGTCCGGTTCAATCCTCAGTACCACATAAAAATAAAGGTATTATGTCCACCTACAACTAAAAAATATATTTTTAAAAAATTTAACTGTTTTTAAGACATGCATCAGTTTGTGCTATGTTAATACTGGTAATCCAAACTATTAAGACCTATCTGAAAAAATAGCCAATAAAAAGTTTTGTTTTGTTATTGGAAACAAAAACAGTTAACCAAAAAGAACATCAGCAGAGTAGTGGCACACTCCTGTAATCCCAGTGACTTTGGGGGCTGAGGCAGGATTGTCAAATTCAAGGCCAGCTTCGGCAACTTAGTGAGACTCAAATAAAAAGTAAAAAAGGGGTGGGGGTGTAGTTCAGTGGTAGAGCACCTCTGGGTTTAATTGCCAGTACCACAAATAATAAAACTAAAATTAAAAATAAAAAAGGGAGCCGGGCGTGGAGGCGCACGCCTATAAATCCCAGCACTTGGGAGGCTGAGGCAGGAGGATTGCGAGTTCACAGCCAGCCTCAGCAACTTAGCGAGGCCCTAAGTAACTCAGTGAGACCCTGTCTCTAAATAAAATACAAAATAGGGCTGGGGATGTGGCTCAGTGGTGGAGTGCCCCTAGGTTCAATCCCCAGTACCAAAAATAAAAAAATAAAAAAAGGGGGCATCATTTTAACTACATATTAATTCACTGAAAAACTATCAGGGTACTCACATAACCTCAGAAAAACTTTTTGTTAAACTCAAGCGTTGATTTGTAAAGATTCATTTTATAACATTTGCTTCAAATTCTAACCGTCTCTGTTAATTTTGGTGGGGTGGATGATACTGGAGATTAAACCTAGGGCCTCCCCACATGCTAAGCATATGTTCTACCACTGAGCTACAGTTCCATCCCAGGTTGCTTACTTTATCGAAGAGCTTTTCAGTTTTTCTAAATGAAGATAAATGTCATAATGAAGCTAAGTGGTTCTCCCAGCATCAAATGAAAAGGTGTAGAGTATGTGAGCAGGCATGATGTGACCTTGACAAAGATGATAATGGTACTCAGAAGAACTAGAAGTTAGACTCTGAGACTCAATAGTCTAATTTGTTCAATGAGGAACTGGGCTACATATATCTCTCAGGTTTCATTCAACTTAAAAATGCTACCTAGCATATAACATTATTCCACAGACTAATAATAGCAATAGAACACTGTCCCTAGCATGTCACGATTTCAGTTACACTAATAATTACATCTCTCATCCATCTAACAATCTGTAACAAATATCAGTAAAGACATACCCAAAGTAGTTGTTGTTTTTGTTCTCTAACAGCACTACAATCTTATTCATGAGATATATGCTTAGTGCTGAAAAGATTAAAACTTAAGCTGATTTTATTTTATTTTTGGTACTAGAGATTGAACTAGGTGCTTAACCACTGAACCATATTCCCATTTTTTTTAATCTTGAGACAGGGTCTTGCTAAGTTGCTTAGGGCCTTGCTTAGATGCTGAGGCTGACCTGGAACTTGTAAACTGCCTTTCAACCAATGGGTTTATAGGCGTGTAACACCACACATGGCTAAAATTAAGCTGATTTTTAACACTAAAGAAAGTAATTATTACTTCTCAATTATCTTCTGGAACATCTGACATTTGGACAGAGAGGGCAAAAAATTATGGGTAAACAGCACAATGGCCAGGTGTGGCAATGCATCCCTACAATTTCAGCTACTTGGAAGTTTAAAGCAGTATCCCAAGTGTGAGGCCAGCCTCAGCAACTTAATGAGACCTCCATCTCAATAGAAAAAATAAAAAGGACTGGGGATATTGCCAAATGATAGAGAGAGCACCCTTGGATTCAAACCCCAGTACCAAAACAAAACAAAAAACACACAAGGCAAGAGCAAGTCTCCTATGTCCCCACCCATCTTCTTTTATGTGGTTTTCCTATAAAAGTATATTCCACTATTTTATTTCTTTTTTAAGTCTATGGTTTACTTGAAGCAGATTATCTAAGTCTTCTGTGGTACTCACTCCTAAAATTTAAAGGTGAAATTTAAAGTTAGGTGTGGTAGCACACACCTATATTCCCAGAGACTTGGGAGGCTGAGGAAAGAAGATTGAATGTTGGAAGCCAACCTGGGCAACTTGGCAGACCCTGTGTCAACAGAAAATGAAATAGCTAGGTGTGGTGATGCACACCTATAATCCCCGCAGCTTTTGAGAGGCTGAGGCAGGAGAATTGCAGGTTCAAAGCTAGCCTCAGCAACTTAGCAAGACCTGTCTTAAAATAAAATATAAAAAAGGGCTGGGGATGTATCACAGTGGTTAAGCTCCTCTGGGTTCAATCACCAGTACCAACGGCTGGGGCAGTTAGAATATCTAGAATATCAAACTGACGAAATGCTTTCTAGCTACTATCTTCTGAAAACAAGTCTTAAAAAAAAAAAAATTCCAGAACTGAAAGGTCTAAAAGAAACTAAGCAGGAAACTCTTATTTAGGTAGGGATTCCATACAAACAAAACCCTACCCAAAAGCTCAGTATGTAAAAGCCAGTGGAAGGGTAGAAGCCCCCAAACCTGGGGATTGTAGGTGTTAGGAGAAAGTTACAGAAAACAACCTTTTCTGTTCAGCACTTTGCTTTCCCACCCTGACAATAGTAGGAAACTACTACAGATTAGTAAAATCTCTATTTTATAAAGATGAGGAAACTGATAGGTTCCCAGAGGCTAATGGACAAAATGAGCCTAGATCACCAGTAAATACCACCAAAAACCAACTGCCTAAATAAGCACTCTTCTCTGCTTGTTCTTTTTTTTTTTTTTTTTTTTTAAAAGAACATGTTAATTCAGTTCTGTATGGAACAAAAGAGGACTGTACCAGGAACTCAGTAATTTTAAGTGACTTCCAGATGTCAATTCAGTTTAAAATACCAGGGGACTGGATGCCCGGGTTCAACTTAACAATCAGTTCCTTGAATTACGCAGGAAGAACATGATTAGGTAGAACAGCTATGTAGACCAGATAATTTTGAACAATTGTTTTAGGATATACCAAAGTATCTTAAAGCAAATCCATAGACAGATAACATGTATTGTGTGTGACAAAGAGTTTGTGTATGAGCAAGACAGAGTTTGAGAGATGTGTGTGAAAAAAGGGTAAATGTAGTAAAAATCTAAATTTTTACAATTAGTATTTACAAGTCTTGCCTTATTTAATCTAGCCAAAATTAAAAGCCAACTTAATTCAATATTTGCCAAGTAAATATTTATTAAGCATACACAGATACAGAAAGTGGGAAACCAACTAAACCAG
This sequence comes from Glaucomys volans, assembly GCA_020662805.1. Classification (NCBI taxonomy): domain Eukaryota; kingdom Metazoa; phylum Chordata; class Mammalia; order Rodentia; family Sciuridae; genus Glaucomys; species Glaucomys volans. The sequence goes on from JAJEJO010005581.1 coordinate 203,219, forward strand.
GAGGATGGGAAGATGCTGCTATGCAAACAAAGAACATTAATATAAATCCTTTATGCATCAGTGGAAAAACTGTTCTTTCAGACTTTAACACCAATGAGCCAGAGCTGGGTGTGGTGGCACACATGTATATTATCAGCAACATAGGAGGCTGATGCAGGAGGTTCCCAAGTTTAAGGACAGCGTCAACAACTCAGCAAGACCCCCATCTCAAAGTAAAGTAAATTAAAAAGGCTGGGGATGTAGCTCAGAGGTAGAATGCTCCTGGGTTCGATCCTTAATACCACATAGACAGATAGATAAATAAAACAAAACAAAACCAATGAACCACTACCTGTCCTTACCATTCCTGAAACAAATGTATGCTTTCCCTGTTCTTATCCAATAATACATTCTACCTTAGCGACTACTCCCAGAAGCCACACTATTCTTGGTTGTCCTCCCCAACCAGTTTACCAACCTTTTTTCCTTAGTGCCAGACCCTGAAATCTCATCTCCTCTCCCAGGAAGCCTTAATTTGAAAGCCAGATTCATCTATTTGGCCCCACCCACAGGCAGCTTGTAACTACAACTCTCTGCACTCACCATCTTACAATAGGCACCCATTAGCTTGCTCACAAGTTAATTTCATTTATTAATGTGCTTATTCAATGTATTACTCATTGTCCTTATGGGCTTGTACCTGCATTATCCTTAAATAAAAGATACCATATAAAATAGCATGTTCTTAACATGAGTTTAGGAAAGAAAAGTCAAGGTGATTAGTGTTTTTTGAAAATTATTTCAAATACATTAAATTCAACTTGATTTGTGAAATTTTTAAATCTCCCACTCCATGAATCGCAAAGCATTATACTGAGTGAAAGATGCCAGATACAAATGACCTCATAGTGTACGATTCCATTTGCTAAGAAATTCTAGGAAAAAACAAGTGATGGAAAGCAAACCAGTGGGGGTCAGAGGCCTTATTTTTCCACATAGGTTTTTTTTTTAAGTGATGAGACTCATTGAAAACCTCAAGCCCAGAACATCTCAAATTTCACATCAACCTTTGCTGCATAAGATAAATTTGGAATTTTCTTCCAAAGAATTCATCATTAATAACCAACAGTACATTTCATCAATTTTCCATTAAAAATGTCATATCTGCACTGGGATTTTTTATGATGTTAGGTTGGTTGTTTCCAAATCAGAATTAATGTATGTAATCCAATACTTAAGACTTAAAAAATAGAAACTAGAAAGGGATACGAAAAATATTCCATTGAATTCTCAACCATTCATCTTTTTGCAAATGTTACTTTTCAGTATTAATGGAATACAGTTAGTCTTAAACCACATTTTAGTTTCCATTCCATAAAGGGTTGTTTATCTCAAATAAAAAAATTACTCTAAAACCCCTAGAAGTTGACTAAAACCCCTAGAAGTTGACTATTTGAAGAACACAATGTATTTATTTAAATCTGGTCATCTTTTATCCTGATTATTATTTCTATTTGCATTCACCAATATCCCATCTTCCAAAAGGCCATAATTGCCTTAATGTGAAGTTCTGACAAAATAATTCAACAGGTTAAAATTACTTATCAAATTGTGGCTAAGTGAAGCTTTCTTTTAACACAACTGACTTGAGTAAATTTCAACACAGTTGGTGCTGCTCAGACTGCCATTGCCATTACCCATAAAAAATTTAGTAAACTGAAATATGCCAAACATTATCATTCACAAAAGGGTAAAAAATACCTCTGAGAAGGATTTTTACACAGTATAACTTAACAATGTCATGTCGCATTTGCGCAGAGATTACAAACGTACTTTCTCTGTTATCTCCTTCCTTAAACCCCACCACCTCCTGAAGCTTTATTCTTGGCTTTACAATGGGTTAATCCATTCAGGGCTGCTAACGGGGGATTCAAGAAACCTAACTTCTGAACTCAAAGAGAAAAAAGGGCAGGAATATGGGGTTGAGTCACGTCGTTCCGCCATTTTCTAAGCGGAGGAGGAAGACATGTTGGAACAAAAACACAACAAAAGAGCAGCCATTTCCCAAGCCAGCCCCAGTATCAACCCGAACTGGCCGAGCCCGGTCATTTGGGCACCTTCAAATCCACTTCACTGGGCAAACCTAAGAACATCAGAGGTGCCGCAGGAAAGAAAGCAGCAGTCAACCTCTCCACGTAGGGATCAAAGCTGACTTGCAGACGTAACTGCAAATGAAAGCCTCGGGAAGGGAAAAAATGACGGAAGCTAAATGGAGATGAGTGAAACGAACTGAAATTTTCAACTCAACTGGCGAACAAAAATTTACTCAGTGATTATGGTGTCTTACGGTTGTCGGGAAATCACCGACTACAGGGCACTCAATCCCAAGACCTGGCTTGGGCTGCCTCTCCCCATTGCCCCATTCCGTACTTCCCTCGGCGGATCGCCTCTGTGCTCACGGGTTCTTACCGTATGTGGGGGATGCCAACCCCACCTTGAAGAATCTTATAGAGTTTGCTCTCGTACAGCAACTGGGGATGCCTGGCCTTCTGAGATTCTAGCTTCACTGCCACTTCCTGCAGGGGAAAGAAGGGATGATGGCATCAACATCCCTACGGATTCAATGTCACTTGGGAAAGGAAAGGAGACATTAGCAAAGCTCCAAGTCGCTATTACTAGGATGAGTGAAAGGCTGGGAAGAGAAAGCTCCCTTTGTAATTATAAAACGAGGCAACCAGCCTCAAAGGCCTCTTCAGGGGGTCGTGACGAAATCCGCACGTCCTCTAAAGTGCAGGGAAACGATTCATCCAGAAAACTGGCAACCTCTGAACGTAATGAGAGATTTTGAAGGAACTAGGTGATCGGAAACTGTACGCATTGGAACAAGACCCCCAGTAGAATTAAATATAGGAAACACAAAAGAAAAACGGGCATCTCAGGATTCTACCCTTCTCACCTTAAACACGATTAAAAAAACAAAGTTTGACCAAAGGACATTTGTAACAAGCTGGGAAACTTCATAGTCTAGACAACCTCTCTACCGGTTCTTTTCCTTTTAGGGAAAAAAGCGGGGGAGGCTCCTAAACCAGGAAATCTGGTTCCCTCTGGATTCCCCGGTGCGTGCGTGCGGTGGGAAGAGGCCCGAGCAGCTTGGGGGCTGGGGGGCGCAGCGCTGGATGAACCCCACCCCGGGTGATTACCTCGCCGTTGGTGATGTTAATCGCCAGATAAATGTCCCCGAAGGAGCCGGACCCGATCTTCCGTACCAGCTTATATTTCCCTCCTACAATGAATTCGGCCTTGGAGCCGCTGCTGCTCGCCATCCTGAGAGACGAAGATGGAGGCTGGGGCCAAGCCCCGACACCTCTGAGGGGAGGACGGAGGCCTCGGGGGCTCGTTCACCGGGCAAGGCTGTGGAGGAGGGCGGCAGGAAGTGGAAAACGGAGGCCTTTCCCGGCGTACAGGGCCCAGAATCGGCCAAGGGAAAACCGATCACCGCCGCTCAGTCAGGTTTCTTTTAGCCAGGCCGCAATTTGTGAGTGGTTCTCGCGGTTACTTAGGCAAGGCCACTTGTTTCTGGGAGGCCACCGCTGCCTAGATTTCACGGCGACGTCGCCGGCTGGAAAAGGGGCGCGGTGAGTTAGGACGGCGATACCGCTGCCACCACTGCCGCCGGCTCCAGCCCGGGGGGACCCCTGTCACTCCGCCGACGCCGCCATCTTGTTACTCCAGCTCCAGCCAACACAAAATGCCCCCAGTCCCCGGGAGCCGCTTCTTCACGGCGCAGAGCACTCTGGGAAAGGGATCTCGGGCTCTAGCCCCGAAGGGTCGGCAGTGAGAGGAGGGCGGAACCGGATCCGTGAGAGTCGCGGCCCACGCTCCAAGCGTCATCGCGTCATCACCCAGCTGCGCGTGCTCACTGCAACGTCTGCCGTCTGCGCAAGCGTGGCGTGGCCTGTCCTCACCCCCGCTTCAGGCTCTCTTCCACTTCCGGCCGTCGTTAGTACCATTGCTACCTGTTAGTCACCTCGGACCCACCCGTTCTCTTTAAGGCTACCGGGCCCTGGGCCTAGGAGCAAGACAGGGAGGGGTCACCTTCATTTTTTGTGGCTGAGGGAAGCCTCAGGCCTCCTAGGGAGCTGGGTATTGACCTTTGCTCTTTGTTTAAGGCGGTTTTTAGTCTTTGATCTTTCTTCGGCCACTCCTCAGGACCGGCCTTTTCAGCGTATTTTCTTTTTGGAAGGAGGTTGTCGCCTCTGGTGGAGAGGAAGAGAAAAGCAGACCTGGGTACCTGATGACGACTTATTAGAATTCTGCCCCCTACGGAGTATTGGAGGCTCTCATTTTACAGATGGGGGAAAAGGGGGAAGCAGAAATCGCTCGGCCGCCCTGTCCTTTCATTGTCCCCCCCACTAATACATTTGATCTTCAAGGAAAAAGTAGCTACTTTTTAAAGAGCATTAGTGCCAGAATCAACAGAGAAAGTAGACAATGCATGAACTATGCATAGGAACAGTTGTTATTACCGCCCCCTATAATGAAGAATCACTTGTTGGAAGTGTTGAAAACTATAGTATTGCCGGGTGCCGTGATGCAGTCGGCAGGCTGAAGCAGGAGGATCACAAGTTCTAGGCCAATCTTGGCAATTGAAGAAGACCTTGTCCCAAAATAAAAAGGGGCCCGGGAATGATGACAGATGCCTGTAATCCTAGCGACTAGGGAGGCTAAGTAGTGAGGATCGCAAGCTCAAGACCAGCCTCAGCAATTCAATAAGGCTCTAAGCAATTTATCGAGACCCTATCTCAATTAAAAAAAAAAAAAAAAACGGTTGGGGATGTGACTTGGTAGGTACGCACCCATTAGTTACCAACCACAGAAAAAAAAAAAAAAAACCCAAAAAGGATGGCTGTGTAGTTCAATGGTAGACCACCCCTGAGTTCAATTGTCCGTACCTTTAAAATAAAAACATTTTAAAAAGAACCAGGTTTAGGACTGGGGTTGTGGCTCAGTGGTAGAGCACTTGCCTAGCATGTGTGAGGCACTGGGTTCGATTCTCAGCACCACATATAAATAAATAAATGAAAAAAAAAAAAAACCAGGTTTAAGTATCTTGAGGTTTCCAGGGATAACAACTGTTTTGCTCATTTTCTATCATAGTCATACAAAGTTTAAAGTCCTCGCTTTGAGAAATAAGGGAATGGGGTATGTACATTTAAAGGAATTTTTAGTGTAATTGTTAGGTAGTAGCTAACAATGAGCAGTGAAATACAGGCAAGGTCACAAGTGTTCATTAAATTACTTTAGGGTCTTTAAACAACTTCCAAAGTAGCCTGAGAAAGCAAAGGGTGATAGTTAATTTGTAGAAAAGAAAAAGAAGCAAGGGAGCTGGTTGAAAATCATGTCAAGAGAAAAGAATTAATGGGACTCTTAACAGGGTCCATTGATGTTGATGTAAAACTAGGAATTATAGCTATAGGTGTCTCCATTTGTCTGGGAAGGAAGATTCCTTTAGTAGCGCAGGCAACTAAAGGAAGGCAAAGGCAACTTCTGACCAGCTACTGACCCCAGTGCCCACATTAACATGAAGCCCCCCTAAATAGGATGGCCACCATGACAGTACCAGAGAGGACCAACTAAGGTCAAAAACTCCATCACCAGATGTGAAGGAGGAGTTAAACACCTGATTGACAGAGTACAGAAGGTGGTCCCCAGCTCACCTGGTTAACATCAAACAGTAATAAAATTGGAGACAGCTTTGTCTCCTTTGTTGTTCTCTGCTTGGAGACAGCCCCCTCTCTTGAAAGTGCTCTCTGCTTAAGCCATACTTTGCTTGTACTTTACTTTCACCTATAATAAAGTTCTCTTGTATGACTTTTGGTGTCTGGCTTTAAATTTTTTTTCATTGGAACACATGAACTGAGGTTTGGAGTTTTAGCTTCCTGCTTTCCTGTGACATATTGACACAGTTCAGATGGTATGATAGAATGGGGGGAGTATGGAATGCACTAAGTGATCCCCAAAAGTCTGAGTATGGACAGGGGTAAGTCCAAGGAAGTTTTCCATAAGGATATTGGAGAAATAAGAGCAATATAATTAATTTTTCATTCATCTAATTTTACATTGCACTTTAGCCAAGATTTTATCTTTCTACATGTCATTAAAATGCCTTTTTATAAAATGGTACTGATGGTAGATAGTTGTTTTATTGTTTAAAAAATACCATTATTTGACAATAAAAAGTTGACATATGTGTGACCTCCTTTTGGGCAGGGGGAACTGTTGTAAGCCCATGAAATCCCACTTTTGGGACCCACTAGTCTAAATGACTTAGGCTAATAATTCTGAGATTCTATAATTTTTTATATACATTTGATGTGTATCTTCATTTGTTTCCTGCCAGCTAGAGTCACTATTCCAGCATTGGTAATTTACTAAATGTGCTAAAATGCTACATGCATGTCCACAGTCTTTTCAAATGTGATTTCAGTTGGATACATATTAAAATTTTAGCCGGGCGTGGTGGCGCATGCCTGTAATCCAAGCGACTTGGGAGGCTGAGTCAGGAGGATCGCAAGTTCAAAGTCAGCCTCAGCAACTTAGCGAGGCCCTTAGCAACTCAGTGAGACCCTGTCTCTAAATAAAATACAAAATTAGGGCTGGGAATGTGGCTCAGTGGCCGAGTTTCCTTGAGTTCAATCCTTGGTTAAAAAAAAAAAAAAAAATTTTTTTTTTAAATTTAAATTTATTAAATTAAGGAGGGCAAACTGTGTGCTTTTATGTAGATAATGTTGTTTTTATGTGTTGGCTATGACTCAACCTTAAAATTGTGTCATTTGCAGTAACTTTCATCCTAAATAATTGAAGAATTAATTGCCTGTTTTTAGTCCTGCTGTTTTAAAGTCACAAATCATTCCATATTTATTCTATCAGTAGCAGCTTTGCTACAATGGAAATATTCTTTTAAATGTACCAAAATGCAATTGCTGGCTAGATTAGATGAATTCACTAAAAATAAAAGTATTGAATGAAAATTTTTGGCCTTGAGGGAAATTTAGAGATCATCTAGTTCAGTAATCATCACATTGCAAATGCAATTTACAGAGTGTTTTCACACGTATCACTTATGCCCTTCCAAAACAACCTGAATTGCCCAAGATCATACAGATTTTGGTGGCAGACAGGACTAGACCCCTCTACCCCAACTACCTAACCAAAAGAAAGAGAAAAATTTTAGAAAGGGCAGAACACAGCTGAGAACATCACATCTTAGTGATTATTTCTGTTTCATAAAGAGGTCTAGATGAATAGAAAAATATTTTTTTTTTCTAAGCCACTAGTATTTATTCAAGGAAAGGTCACTAGTAACCAGAGTGTGTCTTGAGTAAAATGACAAGGACAAGCACAAGAAGTTTTAGATATATTCTAAAAACACAGGGTGGCTTGCCCATCTCTAGAGTTTGGGGGCACAAATAAGTATAAAAATGCAGTAACTTAAAATATGGCAAACACTGTCCCTGTTGTTTAACTGTTTCTTAGCCTTGTGCATAATAAACAACAGATAAGTGAGTTAATGGAGCTACAAAAACATGAGGACAAGCCAGGTGCTATGGCCCATGCCTGTAATCTCAGTGGCTCCTAAGACTAAGACAGGAGAGTTGCCTAGCCTCAGCACCTTAGGCCCTAATCAACTTGGTGAGATCCTGTGTCAAAACAAAAAGAGAAAAGGGCTAAGGATCTGGCTCAGAGGTTCAGTGCCCCTGGGTTCAACCCCCAGTACCAAAAAGGGAAGGGAAGGGAAGGGGAAAGGAAAAGAAAGGAAAAGAAACATAAGAAATGTTGTTTTCCAGTTTTTGACAGTGAGAGCAATTCCTATGGCCCCTATTCTCCCCCTTGGCATTGTTCATGGAGTTCTCTTAAAGTAGATTGCAACATCTATGATAGCAACTTCAAACACATTTGAGATATGTGCAAACATTTCTTACTTTTTAGGGAGTCATTTATTTCATTCTTTGAACTTATTTATTCTTTTGTCTCATATGATTTCTCGACTCTAAAGGTGAGTTCCATGTGTTTACTACCCAATAATATTTTAAAAATCATGTATGCATATAAAATGCTTACTGTTGTTTTTCCTTACAGGCGTGACAAATGTTCATTTCAAAATTTTGGAAAACTTAGATAAATCAGGAAAAGAAAACAAAAATCTTAAAGATAATCACCAAATGTTGATTATTCTCCATATAAACGTCCAGTCATTGTTGTGTGCATGTGTTTGGAAAGACCAGAGTCTCCCTCTGAAGGTTTGTTAATTTAGTCTTATGAAATCAACTGGCAACAGACAGATTCACAGGAGAAAAGCCATAACAAAATTTTTTTATTATAGTTTTATGTGACACAAAATCCCCAGATTTTATGCTTAGGTCTGATGAAGTAGGGGTGATCATGTTAGAAATGTGACTGGACAAAGAAGGTTTGATGAATAGGAATAGACTGAGTAGGAAAACCCACCAAGGCCTGTCAAGAATTTTTTTGGCCTTCTGTTCCAGCAGGGTAGGATTCATTCTGGAATGGGGGTCATGTGACCTGGTATCAAAAAGGTAGGTCTGAGAATGTCATTTTGTTCAGCTCCTAGACAGAAAGGTTGGTGGGGGCGGGGAGGTTAGAGTAATAATTCTAGTTTTTGTGGCTGGTTTTGGGGCAAAGGGATTCTGCTTTCTATGACTCACTTTAGAGGAGAACAAAGGCCAAGAGACAAAAGGGTAGATCAGAAACTTTGTTTTCTGAGGCTATTTTTGAGGCCTCACTTTCAGGTATTGTTCTCTGAGCCCCAGCAAGTACACGTATCAGTATATACATGTGTATGAATATATTTAAATTTATTTGTTAAAATTAACAGAAAGTGGTCATAGTGCACATTCTGCTTTGAGACCTATTTTTTTTTTTCACTTAATGATTTGTTGGAGACATGTTTCCATTTAACTAAAATAATCTTCTAAAATACCATTTTTAGTATCTGTTGTTAAATATGTCTTGTATTGGTGGAACAAAATTTGACAGTTTCCAGTTGACTATTTCTGTTGTTTTAGACTTTTGCTGGTATGAATAAACAATGCTTTGGTAAATATTACTCTGTTTTTTTCTCACATCTAAAACTAATTGGTTAACATATGTTTTTTTTTATTTTGTAGTACTGTGAACCCAGGGTGCTTTACCACTGAGCTACACACCCATCCCTTTTTATTTTTATTTCAAGAGAGAATATGTTAGTCAGCTTTTCCTCACTGTGACCAAAATATCTGACAAGAACAAGTTAGAGGAGGAAAAGTTTGTTTTTGGCTCATGGTTTTAGGGGTCAATCATGGTTGGCTGCCTCCACTGTCTGGGCCTGAGGTGAGGCAGAATATCATGGTGGAAGGACTTGACAGAGGATAGCTGCTCAATTCCTGGCAGCCAGTAAGTACAGAAAGAGCATATTTGTGTGCACAAGGAGTCAGAGGCCTACCTCCTTCAGCCATCCCCCACCTGCCTACAGTTACCACCCAATAGTACATTCAAATTATTAATCCATCAAATGGATTAATCCACTGGAAGTAGCAGCTCTCATAATATAATCATTTCACCCTTGAACATTGCCTGCTGCATGAACTTTTCAGCTCATATCCAAACCATAACACAGGGTCTTCCTAAATTGCTTAGGTTGACCTCAAATTTGTAATCCTACTGCCTCAGCCTTCCAAAGCACTAGGATTACAGGTGTGCACCACCATGCCTAACTCTAAGATATATTTCTACTGGTCTTAAAACCCCTGGTATCAGTTGGGTGGGGTGGCACATGCCTATAATCCCAGCAGCTCAAGAAGCTCAGGCAGGAGGATTGCAAGTTTGAGACCAGCCTCTGCAATTTAGCAAGGCCCTAAACAATTTAGTGAGACCCTCACTCAAAATAAAAAACAAAAAAAGGCTGAGGATGTAGCTCAGTGGTTAAGTGCCCCTGGGTTCAAAAATAAGTTAATCAACTAATTAATTTTAAAAAACCCTGGTATCATAAAAACCAGCTTCTGATTGTGTTTTGGTACAATTTATGGTAATTAGATCCATATTCATGAGATACTGATCTTCTCACTTAACTTTACAAATTTAAATTCTAATCTTTTTATTCTATCCCCCAAAAGTTTTCTTTTCTGACCAGCCAGCATATTGCTATAAACCTAACAAACTTAATTTTGCAATTCTCTTACCCCAAGTCCATTTAACAGTCTCAAGAATTTTGCAAGTTTGTGTGTTACAAGGTTATACCAATGCTATGGCAATGTTCCTTTTATGACACAGCTAACAAGACATTTCTTGTCCATTAATGAAGCAACTGAATTATATACATATTTTGATTTCCACGGAAGGAAGGAAAATGAATTTACTGTTAAAGAATGGAGGTCAAATGGCCTCAATCAAAAATACAGTTAATTAAGAATGAAAAAAAGAATAATTTTGTGTAATCCTCCACATTTTGTGTGAGCTCAAGTCTTTGTACAGAAATAAATATTTGTTATAAGTATCTTGGGGTTCTGGAAGAATTCCATTTCTCATTGTTCCAAAATGAGATTAATCCAGACTTTACAGAAGAAAACTTTATTATATTATTATTATTATTATTATTATTATTATTATTATTTGGTTTTGGTATTGGAGATTGAATCCAGGGGCACTTCACCATCGAGCTACATCCCCAGCCCTTTTTATTTTTTATTTAGGGTCTCACTAAATTAGTGAGGCTGGCCTGGAAGTTCTGACCTTCCTGCCTCACTTTCCTGAGTGGCTGGGATGATAGGTGTATACCACCATTCCCAGCTGCAGAAACCTTTCAAATGCTTGAGTTACGCATTTCTGTGAACTCTATTAAATGAGAAAAATGTGCTTTTTGACTTATATGATGAGTCAAACATTGCCATCTACTTTTAGAGTATATAGCAGACAGGGAAGTTTTCATAACTCCCAGCAAAATGCCTATAGTAATAATTCTAAAGTAGTGAAAATTATTGTTTAAAATTAGTTTGATGTGGGAGAAGAAAAAACAAATAATCTCTTTAGTTGTATACTTAAGGGATAGGCTAAAAGTTGTAAGAAATGTGTCCTGACCTAAGTAGTCAGCATGCACGGAGCCTGGGGATGGGTCCCTAGAGAGACCAAAAAAGAAAGGAAAGAAGGAAGAAGAAATAAAGAAATCTAAGGCTTAAATGATGTAATCTTTGAAAAGAGAAGTCAGAATCTAAGGTTCTTTCTAGTTTAAAAATCCTTTTTTACTGAAGATGACTCCTATAGAAGGAAGAAACCAACATGTCTTTTCCCTTTTAAAGCTTTTTAAAAATTGAGATAAAATGTTAAGTTCTAATGGGCAGATACTCACCTGTGTTTCCTCAATACTAAACTTGGGAAAATCAGAACTTCTAACATTGAAACATAGAAACAGATGGATACCTAGAAATTAGGAGAGACTTCTGAATTAAAAGAAATTGGGAATTCTCTTCCTTTTCAAAATATTTAAGAAGGGCAGTAATTATCTTAGCTTTCAGTGTAGCTTCCCTGGAAGTCAGAGAAGGACATCACTTAAATGACCTCTATAAGTCCCTTTTTCTTTAAAAAAAATTCTTGCTTCGATTTTCATAGAGAGAAATCAGGAAGTAACTTTCAAACAGTAAAGAAATGAGATTCAACAGTGAAAGATTCACTGCCAGAAGCAGTGGCACACACCTGTAATCCCAGGAACTGAGGAGGCTGAGGTATGAGGATCACAAGTTTGAGGCCATCCTGGTAACTTAGTGAGATTCTGTCCCAAAGTAAATTAAAAAGGATTCAGCAATTTCCTAGCATGTGCAAATACCTGAGATAATTATAAGGAAAAAAAGTTAGTTGGGTGTGGTGGTGCATGCCTGTAATGTTATCTACTTAAGAGGGTGAGATGGGAGGACTTTGAGGTCAATCTGAGCAATTTAGTAAAACTCTGTCTCAAAATAAAAGGGGAGCTGGGCACGGTGGCACACGCCTGTAATCCCAGCAACTTGGGAGGCTGAGGCAGGAGGATCGCGAGTTCAAAGCCAGCCTCAGTAATTTAGTGAGGCCCTAAGCAACTCAGTGAGACCCTGTCTCTAAATAAATACAAAAATAGGGCTGGGGATGTGACTCAGTGGTGGAGTGCCCCTGGGTTCAATCCCTAGTGCCAAAAAAATAAAAATAAAAATAAAATAAATAAATAAAAAATAAATAAAAGGGTCTGGGGATGAAGCTCAGTAGTAGAGCATCCCTGGATTCCATCCCCAATATCAAAACAAAGTGAAAATCCAACAGTGTGTTTCATAGCCTCTTAGAATACTATTTCCACAAGCCTCTCCCCTCCCTTTCAGAATTAGTCTGAAATAATGTCTGAAAGGAACATTCTGTAGGATAATATATAAAATGCTGGCAAAAATATATAAAATGCTTGGCAAAAAGGAAGGGTGCATCACTGATGTTCCATATACACTGAAAAAACTTACTGAGGCCAAGATTCAAAAAGCACAGTAAAAGATGGAATGCTACAATTCACTTGTGTCCCGTACTCCACTCCTATTATCAGGATACACAGGTGAATTGAATTGTAGCATTTCATCCTTTACCCCATTCCTTTAATTCTGGTCAGACTGGGCAATATTTAGATAATCAAATTTTATTTAATAATTTCTATCAGGCATATGAACCCTTAATTCCTGGAAATGTGCTCTCACATGCATGACATTTTGGAATACTTGTGTTAGCTATTTTTATTTGGAAGACTATTGTTAATGTTTTGAAATTTCTGCATTTTTTTATGTCCCTTTCTTTTCTTTCTTTTCTCAGTCCCTGTTCTCTTCCTCTCCTTTGTTCATTAGCAAGGGCATGAAACCGTGCTCCCTGTGACTCATTATTGCTCACTGTAGTAATCTACTCTTCTTTGTGAGAACTAAATTTGGAAGATGCTTGAGTTGCCATTCCTGAGGGGAGCTGGTCCTGGGAACACATCCTGTTAACTCTCAACTCTCCATACTAACACCAGGAAGCACTGATATGTATCACAGAAAATGGAGTAAGTGCATCATTTGGTCCCAGTTAAACCTAGCACCACTCCAGAAAGACTTTCTGCAGTGAACAGCCCAGGGTTATGATGGGACAGAAAAAGAACTTGAATTGTAGATTCCTGTCCAAAATGCATGAAAAGTGAAATTGTATTGATGTAGCCTTTAGAGTTCATAAAGTACCTTGTGGTGCTTTTCCTGACCAGTTATGAGAACCAGGTAGAGCAATTATTGTTATGTGTGAGGAAGCTGAAGCTCTGGAGAGGTGTAGTGACTTCCCCAAGAACACCAGTTTTTGAGAAGTCCCTGCATTCCACACTACTATTCTATGATGTGGGTCTGTTCACCTTTCCAGGGAGCATGCCTTGTCCAGTTCTGTCTGTTCTAAATCAAGATCTGAAAAATTATCAGTGATTACCTCAGTAGACCTACATTTGACTTAGGTCATCCCCTTTCCAACTTGCTTAATCAATCCATCTGCAGCTCAGATGACTGACTCTCAGTGTTTGTGTTCTGTAGCTTTGTGCTTAATCAGGGTCTGGGTTACTACGTGCTTTTAAGGGCTAATGCCCATTCTCCTGAATGTCAAAGACTCAAACCCAGAAGTCCCTGACTTTCTTTCTGGTTCCGGATCCTGGATACCCAGTTTTTGTTATTTCTCTCCAGCTGTCTCCCCACCAGCCAGCCTCCCTAGACGAGCTACGTACTCCTGCTTCAGGAGTATTAATTTCTTCTGTCTCTCCTCCTGCCAACCGACCTATTTAAATCTTAGCTACTACCAGACTTTCCAGACCCTCTTTACTTCCTGTCAGACTCTGAACCTGATCTCAACTCCTAAAAATACTTCTTATCTTTGGTTCCCTATGCAGGCAAATGATAGACTTTAAACCTTTCTACTTATCTCTTAGCCTCTCAAACCTATATGGAACTCAGATTTTGATTTTTTTTTACGTTTGGAATTTCAAGTCCTATGATTCTTCTTAGTCTATATTTTACTGCCTCACACTACATCTTTGATGGCCATTGCTTCTACCCTAGTTGAAACAGGATATTTTAACAGCTCTTTAAGCCATAAACCTCATAGAAACTTGCTGATGTTATTACTAGGCAATTAAAGCCAAAGGCGACTTTCTCTAACCTTGGTGGAAGGAGATAGGCTGTCAGCTGAAATAGAAAATTCACAATTATTGTCCAAAGCCCCAAATAAGAAAAGCTTAACAAATATGATACTACTGCAACTGACTTTTTGTGCAAACAATTCCTTTTGACAAGGTCAGCATAGGCTTTTAAATGTATCTCAGGAACCATCAAAATTTCTAGGCTATTTTAAGACCTCAGAACCTTTCTTCTGCTCAACATGAAGATACTGAGTTATCACTGCCATCTATTCTGATTGATTTTTCCATGCTAAATTAGCATAATTATTTTCTAAACTTATTATATATAACACTTTATACAACATGGTTCTTACCTATATTATCTAATATCACACACAAAAAAGATTTCATGGGGAAAGTAATTTCATTGTTTTAAATTTTTTTAGATAGGAGAGATGAAGCCCAGAGATCTTTCTTAACTTGTCCAAGTGTACTAAATGGGTCAGGGTGCATGTTGTACTTGAACTCAGAATTTATTTTAATTTTTTTCTTTTGTGGTACTGGGGATTGAACCCAGGGATTCAACCCAGGGATTGAACCCCTGAGGTGCATCCCTATCCCTATTTTCTTTTTTTTTTTTTTTTAATTTTTGAGACAGGATATCACCAAGTTACTGAGGTTGGCCTGGAACTTTTGATCTTTTTGCTTTATCCACCCAAGTTACTAGGATTATAGGAGTGTGCCATCAGGCCCAGCCAAATCAAGATTTTTTTTTTTTTACTTCAAAGACCCTGCTTTTTCATTTCTCTAATCTGTATCTCAGGACTGAAAAACATCTTTGGAAAGAAACTGCTCCCTTATTTTAAGATTCTGAGAAGATACAAAAACAAATATCCACTTCATAGATTCTAGAACATGCCACACAAGGGTCTCTTCCAGGAACTGTACAGCCTCATGGTTTTCAATGATGATACAATGCTGCCATCTCCTGGATATGATCACTCATTACTACTTTAGCCAGGTCTCTGTGTCATCACCTATGGCTAGAATTACCTAGTTGTATCTGAAGAGTCAAATGTTAAATGTCCAGGCAGGTTCAATAACCCGTGAGGAGCTAGCACATGTCAGAAGATTGAGAAAACTTGTGGAGCTTTCAGAAAAAGGTAAATGAAAAGGACCAAATCAAATAATGGACACATTCAAATAATATGTGTAGAACAAGGAGAAGGGGCCTCTTGTGTTCTTCTAAAGCACCCTGTTCTTCCTTCTAGTGTGGCTCCACCACATTGTGTATAATCATTCAGCTGGTTTCTCTCTCCCAGTAAACCATGAACTATGAAAGCACAGACCGAGTTCTGTTTATAGTAACAGCTGTGTTGTATTCCCAGTCTTACTGCAATATTTGATAAGTATCTAGTACATATTTTGTGATTTAATGAATGATGGACATAGACAGCAGAGGACAAATTCAAAGTCATGGAACTAGTTTCAAAGAGCTAGTTTTTTTGAATGTCCAGATCAGTATTCTATCCCCTCTACTTACATATATTTGTAAATGGCCAAAGTATGTTGGCTAATAAGAGAACTGAAATACACCTAACCTGCTAGGTGACCAAGAAGGGTGGTCATTAGGCATATCTCTGAGGCTGTGAGCACTGGGCTCACTTAGTAAGTTCCATTTTGGATCAGTCACTCCTCTTGTCTTTAGGAAATTTACAGTCTAGATCTAGACTATACTACGGATCAAATAGGGCCTCTTGTATGTATGGTCATTGCTTGGCAAGGACATCTTATTCCAAGATCTGGTCTTGGTATTACAGGGTAAAAATCTACTTCATCTATGGTTTCAGAATTAGCGTAAACTCACTGACTCTTCACAAAACTATGAGGCAGGTATCATAATTACCCCTTTTGCATCATTATAAAGTTTACAAGCCGGGCGCGGTGGCGCACGCCTGTAATCCCAGCACTTGGGAGGCTGAGGCAGGAGGATCACGAGTTCAAAGCCAACCTCAGTAACTTAGCGAGACCCTAAGCAACTCAGTGAGACCCTGTCTCTAAATAAAATACAAAATAGGGCTGGGGGTGTGGCTCAGTGGTGGAGTGCCCCTGGGCTCAACCCCAGTACCAAAGAAAATAAAACATAAAAAAAAATAAAGTTTACAGATGTTTTTCCTCATAGATTATTTTAGTTTTTGTCAATTGATTCTGTAAAATAGGTAAAGATTTTTATACTCACTTCAAATAACTAAAGAAACTAAGTTACCAGGTGAGGTGGCACATACCTGTAATCCCAGCAACTCAGGAGATCAAGGCAGGAGGATCACAAGTTCAGCGACAGCCTCAGCAATTTAGAGAGACTGTCTCAACATAGAAAAATAAAAGACCAGAGATGTAGTTCAGTGGCAAAGCACCCCTGGGATCAATCCTCAATGCCAAAATAAAAATAAACTAAGTCTAAGGCTACTTAACTTGTTCAAAGTCACAAAGATAAGTAGATGGGTCAGTTCATGAATTTTCAAGTTCATTGTCCTGCCATTATGTGACAGACCAGTTTATTTGCTTGTAGATTCTTGCAGGTTTATCAATCCAACAGAACTTATATAAATCAATATACAAAAAATTACATAAATATGTATTTATGTAAAATAAATATTATATAAATATATATTAATATATAAAATTTATATAAATAAATTACATAGCTAATACATATAATTTGCTAGGTTGTGCTAGTCAGAAACATGTCACAGTTTCAGCTTTTTGAACCACTGCCCTCGGCCAGAGGGTAGCTTTTCAGTTTTCCATTCTCAGCAGGGGGAAACTTCAAATGTAGAAAAGCAATTTTCAGGAAGTTGCTTTTAATTTTAAAGGGACTCTTTCACTCCTACTGTGATGTTAAGTATACATCTGACACAACTTATATTTTATCTCAATTTCCCTTTGCTTAATTTTGTAATTGCAAATGGCTCCAATGAGAAAGAAAAAGCAAGGCATGGGAGGAAATTATTATCGCTGTCAAGAAGTCCTCTGATTAGCTGAACTGTGTGTGTGTGCATGTGTGTGCATGTGCACACGAGCACACAGGTATGATGAATCTTAAACCCAGGGCACAAGAGCTCTGACACTGAGCTACGTCCCACAGCAAATTAGCTAAAAATTTTAAAGGTTGAGAAACAAGTATAATAGCCACCTGTTCAGGTGATAGAGCTCAGTTGCTGTATTATACACTTTATATAGATTACATCCTTTCATTCTTTCAAGCTTTGGCCTACAAATTATTAAAGATGACATTTGTCATTTTCCTGGTTGCCCGATCTCCAAATTGCCTTTGTATATTTGAGGCAGTTGAGGAACAGGCTAGCCTGGATCTCATTCATGAAAACCCAAAGGCCCTAGCATCGGTTTTCCCTGGCTGCTGATCACTCATGATCCAAGCATTCAGCCAATTCATTCTGTATTGTGGTTCTGGAGAGAACCAGGCAATGCATAAAATTCACCCAGTCAATTTTAGCAAATTTCAGTGGTGGTAGTATTATTGAAGTGCTAGGCCAGAGGCCTGACTGAGGATCCAATCAGGTCCAGACACTTCCTGAAACCCAAACTGAAAAGGCAATGATGAAAAGCATGAAAGGAACTTTAATCAGGGTGGCTACACTGGGAAGACAAGGGGACCCATGTCCTTGGCATTGTCTTTGAGGTGCTGATAAAGACTTTGGGGTCTTATAGAAAGGGGAGTGAGGGGAGTGATTGGGGATTTGCCTAGCTGGAGGTATTTTGCAGCTGCCAAAGCAGGTGATCTTGATCAGGTGTGGTCTGGTTCACCATCACCTCAGGATGGGTTATATTGGACCTCATCCGGGATAAGAAGTTGCTGTTTCCTGGGGAAAGCTTCAACTCATCACAAGATATTTATCAGGCCAGACCTTGTTCCTGGAATCCAAGGTGACTTGGGACAAAGGAGGTGGATACAAAATGAAGGCAGAGATGCAAAGTTTTTAATCCTGCTTTAGCTACCCATTTGACATCTGCAAGCAAAAGGGAAGAGCCTATGTCCTTGTTTATCGGTAACAGATGTGAGTGGTGGGAGCACAAGGTTAAGGGAATAATTCTATAAATTGGGCCCACTGTGCTGACCCCCACATGCTTTTTTTTAAAAAGCAATTTGCAGGGCATAGTGGCACATGCCTGTAATCCCAGCACCTGGGAGGCTGAGGCAGGAGGATCACGAGTTCAAAGCCAGCCTCAGCAACTTAGCAAGGTCCTAAGCAACTCAGTGAGACCCTGTCTCTAAATAAAATACAAAATAGGGCTGGGGATGTGGCTCAGTAGTGGAGTGCCCCTGGGTTCAATCCCCAGTGCCAAAAAAAAAAAAAAAAAAAGAAAAAAGAAAAAAAGCAATTTACCAATTTACCTGCAGCTCTACCTGCCTTAAGTCAATCAGATACGTTACATTCCTCAACAACCTGTTGCCTGCAGGAGAAAAGCAGGCCTGAAATGCGGATAGCGCAGGTTACCTTTAGGTGGGGATTTTTGTGACCCTTACACAGACCAGATCCCAGAACTCAGGGAAGTAAGGATCATTTCCTCTACCTGTAAAATCTGTAAGAACACATGCCATTGAGAACCTATCAACAGAGGCCAAAGTGACCTAGAGTTGTCATGTGCAGTGGGGACATTAAAGTCTGATATCATCCTGCTGTCAGTCAAAAGTCAAGAGAGGGAAACTTCCCTGGGACCTTCAATAAAACTGGAGGGCAAGGCTGTGATTGTGGTTCAGTAGTAGAGCACTTGCCTAGCGTGTGGGAGGCACTGGGTTCCATCCTCAGCACCACAGAAAAATAAATAAAATACAGGTATTGTGTCCACCTATAACTGAAAAACAAACAGAAAACAACAACAAAAACAAAAACCAGAGGGCAGGAGGGACATGCCATCCTTCTCCTGAGAGAACCTACTCTCTTCCCTTGAGAATGTTGCCTTTTTCCTTTTCCTATCCCTTCTAATAAACCCATGCCTGGTACTCTGAGCAACATGTTTGAAATCTTTCTAGCATGATTGCAAGAATCTGGGAGAAAGGACTGCCATGCTGGCCCTTGCCCCATAACACTTGTTACAGGGGCATTCGGTATCTGGTGGTAGGGATGGCAGATGGGTCAGTTATGGCATCCCAAACACAGGGCCAGAGCTTGAGTGGCAGGGCCAGTGGCACTGCCAGTGTTCAGCAGAAGCACCCTTCTCATAGTGTGGTACCTTCTATGAATCTGACCATCTGATTCGCCTTTGCTATATTCTTAACCTGATTCCGCAGCTGTGCTATTGATTCTTTGAGCTTCCCAATATTCTTTCAATAAATTCCATTTCTGCATCAGTTAACCATCAGAATCAGTTTTTGTTGCCTACAATTAAAGCCTCCAGTCAATACATAGTTTTTAGTGATGATTAACCCAAAAAAGTCTGACCTCGCTGCTTTTAGTAAAGATTGCTGAATAAAGTGATGATCAAGTTTGCAAGTGGTTTGAGAGTCCTGTCTGGGCTCTCTTTAAGTCCTGTGCACCTTAGAAGAAACCCCCCAGGAAAAGGCTGTAGTCCCTTGACTCTCAAATGTCTGCTGTCCCACCCCAAGTCACCTCCATTTCTACCTCCACAACTTCTTAATTCATACTCACTCACCCACCAACTCAGGAAACACTTATTTAGCACCTACTATGTGCATGGTATTATGCCAGGCACTGAAAGGAATCAAAAGGTCAACAAACCATAACCTTGACAGTATAGTTTTGTTATTTATTTATTTGCAGGTACTGGAATTTGGACCCAGGGATGCTCTACCACAGTGTTGCATCCCTAGGTCTTTTAAATTTTTTATTTTGAGACAGGGTCTTCTTAAGTTGCCTTGGTTGACCTTGAATTTGCTATCTCCCACCTCAGCCTTCTTAATGCTGGGATTACAGGCACATGCCACCGCACTTATATCTATCTGACAGTATACTTTCAAATTTTAAGCCAGACAAATGTATTTTCTTCCTTTCTTTTTTTTTTTTCTTTTTTTTTTTTTTAATACATTGTGGTGAAGTGGGATACTTTTTATCTTTGGGTTAGTGCCACTAGGGGCAAGGTGATGTCCATTTCTTTGTAAATGTTCTAGAAATCAACCCCAAAAGGTAACTGGATTTCTTTTTTTAGAGAAGAACTTTTCTAAAATTACTTCAAAAAACAACAAAAAAACCAAAGCAAAACAAAACCCAAAACAACCAAAATATGTAAGATAAACAAGTAGCTCTCCCAGAGGACTAAGAAAATAATGCCTCTTTTGAAGCTGACAGGAAGATTGCTGTTCATCAAAATATTTGTGACTAGGATAAGAGATGGAGGAATTAGTGCCGGTACATTAGAAATTTCACTCAAAATATCCCAGAGTCCTAAAATAGAATCAAAGAAACATTAGTTTCAAATGACATTGTATCTAGCTTATTTCTTCTTAAATTACCAAATAAACACATGGGATAGCAATTGCCCAGGGAGTGTTGACACTGTATTTGAAAACACAAATAGTGTGAAGTAAAGCAGGTAAAGCAGATGATTCCACAGACCCAGGAAAAACTGGGCAGGCACATACATGCATTGTGGGAGCATGAAGGGAAGAGTTGAGCATTCACAAGACCTTCATTTCCAAATGATCAAGGAGTCGGATCTAAAAATCAGACTACATTTGG
This sequence comes from Glaucomys volans, assembly GCA_020662805.1. NCBI lineage: Eukaryota > Metazoa > Chordata > Mammalia > Rodentia > Sciuridae > Glaucomys > Glaucomys volans. Next base: position 224,093 of record JAJEJO010005581.1, read on the forward strand.
GGTCAGTTCTTCACTTCACAGGTGACTTTGGACAAACCACTTAACCACTCTAGGAGTCAATTTTTCTGTGAACAGTTTCGAGTAAATAAAATAGCAGAGAGTTGGAAGGATCCTCAGAGATCACCTAAACCCATCTCTGAAGCATCACCAATTAAACCCTTCTGCTTGAGTGATTCCTTTTAGTAGCTGGATACACACTTTCCAGGCAAGTGATGTCATTTTAGAAAAGTTCTTCTCCCCCATACTGAATTGCAATGTTCCCACTATCGCTTTCCCCATCCTGGTGACCTCTGCAGTCATGCAAAGTTACTCCAATCAATAGCTCTACTCCTTAAAAAGATTCAACATCTCTTACTTTTTTCTTCTACAGACAAAACCACCTCCCCCCTCATTGCTCTCGTCTGTCACAATCAAGACAGGACGCTATTCTAGTCTTTCATATTTTTATGAATGTAGTGTAGTGGTTAAGCACCCTGAGGCCCTAGTCTGAATTTGAATACTGGTCTTATCATTGAGTAGTTGTGTGACCATGGGCAAGTTAGTTTTCTCTAGCCCTACTGTCTGTCTCTCTCTGTCTCTCTCTCTCTCTCTCTCTCTCTCTCTCTCTCTCTCTCTCTCTCTCTTTGTGTCGCAGGTATTGAACCCAGGGATGCTTAACCACTGAGCCACACCCCCAGCCTTTTTTATATTTCATTTCAAGGCAGGGTCTTGATAAATTGCTTTGGGCCTGACTAAATTGCTGAGGCGGACTTTGGACTTGTGATTCTCCCGTCTCAGCCTCCCCAAGTTGCTGGGATTACAGGGGTGGGCCACCATACTTGGAGTCAGTCTGTCTCTCTCTTTCTCTCTAAAATGAGAATAAGTGCTGTGGCACACCCCTGCAATCCCAGTGACTAGGGAGGCTAAGTCAGGAAGATCAAAAGTTCCAGGCCAGCTGGGTGCATTGGCACAGGCCTGTAATACCAACTGCTGGGGAGGCTGAGGCAAGAGGATGGAGAGTTCGAAGTCAGATTGAGCAACAGTGAGGCACCAAGCAACTCAGTGAGACCCTTGCTCTAAATAAACTACATAAAAAGGCTGGGGATGTGACTTAGTGGTTGAGTGCCCCTGTGTTTAATCCCTGGTATCCCTCAAAATAAAAAAAAATAAAAATAAAAAAAGTTCCAGACCAACAAGATGCTGTCTCAAAATAAATAATAAAAGGTTGCGGGTGTATCTTAAGTGGTAGACTGCCTCTGGGTTCAATCCCCAGTTACCGCATCCCCCAACAAATAATTTTTTAAAAAAGGGCTGCGAATGTAGTTCAGTGGTAAAACATCTCTGGGTTCAATCCACAACACTAAAAAATAAAAATGAAGTGAAAATAATGATACCCATTTCTAGAAAAGTTGTGAATGAGGCAATACAAGTAAAATGTTTGGTATAGTCCCTGGCTCTCTGTAATCAATACTACTACCACTATCCCTACCAGTAGTGACAATAAACAATAAGCTTTAATGGTGATAAGAATAAAAGAATCGGAAAGAGTAGAAAAATCAATCCAGTCCATTCCTGACCTCACAAACAAGATTAGGTTGGCTGACAGGAAACTTTCCACACACTCCTCATCACTTACCATCTTCAATTGTGTGTTCAATGTGTAGGAGCCCAACATGATGGGGGCCTGGCTGTTATGTTAACTGCGAGGTCTGGGTGCCCAGAACAGTTTCACTGACAGGGGAGTGAGAGAATGGACCAACACCATGTCACAGGAGAGGCGGCTGGTTTGTCTGAGATTGTGTAGGGAACCCACCCCCAGTAAATCAACAGAATTAAATCGAGGCCCAGCCATAAAACTTAGTGATCTGGGTAGGAGCACAGAAATCCAGCGCTACCCGGTGTCAGCATTCCCACCGGGTGGCCTAAGTGCTGGCCCCTGTTTGTGCGGTGAAGAGCCCAGGTGAGGAGAAGGCGGCTTAATGAACGCACAGGTGGGTGAGTCCTCTGTGGGCGCGGCGCTGAACCCTGCCTGCAAGGCTGCGAGCTGGCTGCGGGCCAGTTCATGGCGTTTGCGGCGGCCACTGGGCCACCCGGACCGCAGATGACTCAAGGAGCAGCGGGACAAACACCCTGGCTCCTGAAAGACAACTGACAAGGGTTGGAGGCCTGCCTCCCCCGCGCGGCGCACGCACGCACGCAGAGGCGTGGGCAGACCGGAGGCCGCCGCGTCCTCCACCGGCCCGCCGAGAACCCGGCTGCCCGGAGTCCAGTGGGTGCGGGGATCCGCGGGCGCACCCCCAGCGCCCGGCTGCGCTGTCACCTGGCAGGCGCTGCTGGTGTTGGAGTGGAATTCGGCGGGCACCTTGCGCGTGCGCATGGTGAGTGTGCCCGGCCTGGGCAGGATGGGGCGGGGAGGGGTGCGGGAAACAGCTGCTGGGTAGATCAAAAAAGGGAAATGGGGGACTGAAAGGCAGGATGCGGTCAACTTCCAGGTCCCAGCTTGCTCCGCAGCTAGCTTTGTGTCTTGAGACTTACAGGGATGCAAACCACCTGATCCATGTGACCCAACTGAGTCGTTTTATAGGTGGGAAACTGAAGCCCAGGGAGCTAAGCTGGGTTAGTACAAAATAATTATTATTTGTTTATCTCTGCCTGCTGCCGTGTAGGATGTGAGGCAGATTTTAATAAGAAGCCATGCATTAAAACAGTGGAAAAATACAAACAATGGTAAAGAACCTTTGCCAAGAAGATATAATTATAAATAGACAATGGAGGCCAGGAAAAAGAGAACAGAAACCTGTGGGCCATAAGGTGAGGTGAGTTGGCCAAGGACGCTCGGAAAAGTAGTGCCCAAATTGGTACTAGAGGCTAGAAGGTGCGGCCTGCTGTAACTTGGGAATGGAGAGGCAGATAGCCTGCTCAGGTACTGGTTCTTAACATTCTGAAGGTCACTGACCTCTTAGAAGTAGGTGTCCACTCACCATAGAGTAGTTCACATAAAACTTTGTGCAATTTCAGGTTTAACAGGAATGCCTACTGTAAGGAGTGGCTGCCTACTGACGGCTAAGAGCAGTTTATTTGCTTCATTAAAGAAAGGCAGTCAGTGGAGAAGTAGCGGCTACAAGGAGACAGCTTCCAGATGCTGCTAGAAGTGTGATCTGGGACGTGTAGTTTAACCTTTTCAAGGTTCAGCTTTTTATGTACAATGGAAATAAGATTGCATTGCCCTCCAGGTTATTATCAGATTTTAAAATGAGTGTAACTCCTGATGCCTGACGCCCAGTTGATGCTTTATAGAAGAGCTGAGGCACACAGCTGTGCTAGTGAGGAAAGGAAAGAAATGGGACTGGAAGAAATTGGACTGCATATGAGATAAAATAAAATTGTAAGCATGAAAATATAAAGTCAACTCTATTATAACTTGCAAACAAGAGCACATACTCTGGCGATAGTGTCCTAAATAAGAGTGCAGTGAAGCACTACACTCAATATTTGACCCAAGGTCAAATGCTGAAAGTAGAAACTACCAGATATTCCAACAAGGACTATTTACTTGCTCTACTACCCCATATGGTTTGTTTTTAAACTGGGACCTGGCAACACCCGGTCTTGCCCAGCAATGGAGGCTCACTGAGTTCCTGCCAGGGTACAGGAGTCACTGGCAGCTGGCACATATCCCACTTGGATCAGCAGATTAGTGTGGCAAACAGTGCCTTGGTTCATTCTGCTCTAAATCAAATAAATGGCTTTTTATTTAATGGTGAAGGCATGTGTCTTTGGGTGCTGTCACAGAAGCAAAGTGGCATGTGTTGAGCTTGATTGTCCAAAGCCTGTTGCTTGTTATTGACCTTAAGAACTTTAAATCTATGGATCTAAAATTGTGAGGACAGGGCTTGGACAGGCCTTCTTATCTATAAAAAGAACTGTTCTTCAAAAATACTGTGTTGTCTCCTTTCTCTACCTTTTTAGATCTTCCTAATAGAGCCAGAAAAATATGGCTATGGGTAAATAGCTGCTATTTAATTTGGGTTAAGGCACGTACCATCTGTCTGGTGGGTTACATTCCTCTTCATGTATTTATAAAATGAAGTTTTCTCTCCAGGAGAGACAGAATGTGTGTATGTGTGCCCTCTTTCTACCTCACTCCCAATTAGTCATTTCTCAACCCAGAGGAACCCTTTTCTTCAAGCCTGGTGGCTCTGGTATGTTCCTGTCTTTCTTGCTCTGTAGTCTCATTTTGACATTTTTTTCTAATGCAACTTTTAGACTCCAAACTTCCGGTGTTCCTTAGGCCAATACGGAGCAATGTGCTTCCCATTTCAGGCAAAGCCTCCGCCTTACTTGAAGGCAACCCCTCTGTTTTCCCCTCCGTACCTGCCCCCTTTCTTTCAGTGTTAAGAGCAGAATTGCTCAAGACATGATTTACAGACCTCTTAGATCAGATTCACCTAGGGATTTGTTAAAAATGTCCCACCCAAATCCACTGAATCAAGATCTTCAAGAGTGGAGGCAATAATTTTTATACTTCAATAGTGCTCCTGGTGATTCTTTTGCACCTTGGGTTGGGGGTTAGGCGTGGGGGACTATGAACTCTTCTTTATACCTTTATGTATGGTTTGTCTACTTATATAATGAGCAAGAGCCTCTTTCAAAATTTAAACAAAAAATTTCAAATGTCCAAAGAATATATATGGGTGGCAAATAAGCACTTGAAAAGGTACTCAGGATAATTGAACATTAGGGGAATGCACATAAAATCCACAGTGAGATATTGCTTCATGCCTCTTAGGGTGCCTAAAATTAAAAAATTGCCCACCCAAGTGTTGGTTAGGAGGCAGAGGAACTGAACCATGCATTCGGTCAGGGTGTGGCTGTACTATTCCTCAAGAAAGTGGTAAGGGCATAGACTCAGCTGGTCTTGGGGGTGAGAGGCAGTGAGAGGATGAATGGATGGGCTTTTGTTCTCTAGGCAGAGCCTAGAGATTGGCATTGGTCAGTGCCCTTTGCATTTAGTAGTTTTTAGTGCATATTACTGTTCTGTCACTGCCCCTGCCCCCAGCCTCCATCATAACATCTTGTTCCTTATTTGTAAGGATGGCACAAGAGAATGACAGCACCTTACTGGGCCACATATTCTAGAATACAGCATTCCTTTGATCTACTAGTGTAGTCAGTTTTCAATGAGGGAATGAGGATAGTCAGGAATGACCTGTTTTTTGTTTTAATTAAAGTGCTAACTTCAAGTGATCTCTTTCTCCTTCCAAGGGCTAACAGATCATTTGTTTTAATCAGGTGGCAGAAACTCAACTCAGAGTGGCCTAGGTCCAAGAGGGGTGGGAAATAAAAATGTATTAGTTTACATAAAAACTAAACTCAATCTGGGTGCCATGGTGCATGCCTGCAATACCAGCGGCTCCAGAGGCTAGAGCAGGAGGATCTGCAATTTGAGGCCTGAATAGGCAATTTAGTGAGGCCCTATCTCAAAATTAAAATGTAAAAGGGCTGGGGATGTACCTCAGAGGTAGAACCTCTTGGGTTCAATCCCCAATCCCACAAAAACAAAACAAAACAGGGATGAGGGTGTAGTTCAGTGGTAAAATGCTTACCTAATATGTATGAGGACCTGGGTTTGATCCCCAGCACCACACCAAACAAAAAAAAAAAAAAAAAAAAAAAAAAAAAAAGTCAAATAAAACCAGAACCAAACAAAACCAAAACAACAACAAAAAGGGAATCGGTCCCTGTCAAAGCTATATTGTTAAAGTCATTCAGTCTCTCTCCCAATCTGTGTTCTATTTCTGAAGTGTTAGCTACATTTTCAGGTTCTGGTGCATGGTTCTTATCAGTTATTATTATCTTGATCGGCTGTTAATTGCCATCTGCTGAATTTGAGTAAATGCCTCTAGATTAGCCAAGGGTCCACAGACAACTTTTTCATCCATTGGATCATTGTAATACTACCCTTTCCAGTTTAACAAAAATAGTAACAAAAACAAAGCAAAACTGGTACTGTTATTGAGGGCTTCCCATGTACCAAGCACTTTGTTGAACATTTTACATCAATTATCTTATGAAATCTTGCAGCAACCCTACAAGGAAGGTTCTATAAGAATCCCAGGAACGCCAGCCAATTGATTGCAGAGTTAGAATTTGAAATCAGGTTTTCCTGACTCGAGGGCCTGGGCTTCTAACCTTCACAGTGCTTCTTGCAGTCGTTCCTTAGGATCAAAAAGAAAAAAGCAAGGCCATCAAATATGTGCCTAGCTCTCACTTTTTGTGAGCAGGAATCTTAAAATAGTTTTGGTAGTGATGATAGAGACAGAGCTTTTGAGATCATCTTTGTAATTTTTTTATTCCAGATCCTACTGGGTTTCGGAGTTCTGGAAGTTCTGTGTACCAGAGCTTCCAGACTATAACAGGCAGCTTATTAACCAGGCTCATCAGCCTGGGTCCCCATGTGGCTACTCCTGTTTCTGTAGATACTCCCTTCCTTTATTCTTCATCAGGTTCTTTTGCTATCATGGTACTTGAACTTCACCTTTGATAGCCTTCCATGAATCTTCCCTCAGAGTCTGACCAGCAGTCTCACTTCCTTTTTCTCTTTTTTCTTAAATTGGCTTTTCTCTAAAGCCTGGGGGTGGATAGCTGAAGGATGCTTATCTTCTTGCCAGGACATTTGAGCTCCTGAACTTTAAGATGATGGCTTCACTTTTGCTAGGAATCTGCTTAATTCCTATCTCCATTCAGTTCTGATTGGGCAGAGAATTAGGTTCCAAGTATAATTTTCCCCTGTTACTTCTTCTGTCTTGAAGGATGAGATAATCAAGAGGTCTATACTGTTTTAGTTTAGTTAGTTCCTTTGCTTTTAGCAGAGTGAAACTTGGAGCAAATCACCAGATATTTTAAATACCCTATCCTTATTGCAAAGCCAGTTTTTCTTGACCTTTGTATTTTCAGAATCCAGCAAAATGCTTGGCATATAGTAGCTGCTTGAACTATTTGTTGAATGAATGTCCAAATGCTCAAATCTCTCTCTGCCAATATGGAGAGAAGAAAAAAGAGAGAAGAGAATTAACTCAATTTTATCTGATCCAATGGTCAGAAGCAACAGCTTACTGTGGAAGCATTAATTATAATATATTCAATACATTTTTTAGCATAAATTATGTGCCAGGCTGATTTAATTTAGTTTTTTTTTTAGGGGGAGGTACTAGTAATTGAACCCAGGACCTCAGAAATGTTAAACACACACTCTACCACTGACCTATACCACCCACTCCTGATTTTAGTTCATAACTGCCTACCAGAAGGCATAAAAGAGATCCCAGGATCATGGACTGGACTGTCTGATTATTTTCCTAGTGTTATTCAGGCCCCTGACTGGCCTTAAGGAAAGCCACCTTTCCCTGGGTGTGTTCTCTGAAATAAGCCTCCTTATCAGGCCAGGCCAGGAAGTGGAACAAGGGTACTCCACCTGCTCTCCAGGCTGGTAAACCGTGTTTGTCCTGAGAGTGTTGCAAAGATAATAGATTTCTTAAGCCATATGATATTTTGTCTTTAAATTTTTATTTTGAAATAATTATAACAAACATAAAGTTGCAAGGATAGTACAAAGAAGTCCTGTGTACCCTTCCTTCTGGTTTCTCCAATGGTTATATGTTATTTAAATACAGTGCAATATCCAAACCAGGAAGTGGGCACTGGCACAATATATGTGCATGGACGCTCTATGCCACATTGTCCCGCGTGAAGACTTTGTGTAACCCCCACCTCAGAAAATACAGACGTCCTGCCTCACCACAGGTTGCCCTGGTGCTCTTCCTTAGATTCACACCCACCTGCCTTCCATCCCCACCCCTGACCAGGCAGCCACTAATCTGTCCTCTGTCTCTATAATTTTCTATTATTAGATGAAATCAGACAGCATGTAACCTTTTTAAAATGGTTTTTGTGGTACTGGGGATTGAAAGCAGGAGTGCTTTACCACTGACATTCCAGCTAGTCTCAAACTTGCAGTCCTTCAGTCTCAGCCTCCCTAGTTGCTTGTCCCACAGCACTGGTTTGTATTATTATTAATAATAATACCTTCTGAGATTATATTATTATTATTTCCTTTTTTTGTTAATTTTTTAAAATTGAATTTCTTTTTCATTTAACATCATTCCTTTGAAAACCATCAAAATTGCTGCTGGGTATCAATAGTTCATTTCTGCTGTGTGTGGGGGCACATACCTCTAATCTCAGCAGCTCAGGAGGTTAAGGCAGGAGGATCGAGGGTTCAAAGCCAGCCTCAGTAATTTAGTGAGACCATAAGCAACTTAATGAGACCCTCTTTCAAAATAAAAGATAAAAAAGGCTGGGGAGGACTGGAGTTGAAGCTCAGTGGTAGAGTGCTTGCCTTGCACATGTGAGGCACTGGGTTCGATCCTTAGCACCACTTAAAAATAAGTAAATATATTGTGTCCATCTACAACTAAAAATTTTTTTTTTAAAAGGGCTGGGGATGTGGCTAAATGGTTAAGCACCCCTGGGTTCAATCCCCGGTGCCACAAAAAAAACCCCCAAAAAACAAGAAGTCATTTCCAATTGAATTCAGGGGCACTCAACCACTGAGCCATCCCCAGCCCTGTTTTGTATTTATTTAGAGACAGAGTCTCACTGAGTGCCTCACTTTGCTGAGGCTGGCTTTGAACTTATGATCCTCCTGCCTCAGCCTCCCAAGCCGCTGGGATTACAGCATGTGCCACTGTGCCGTGTTCATTTATTTATTTTTTTAATTTCCAAATATTCAATGATATGGAGGTACTGTAGTTTGTTTAACCATTCATCTGTTAAAGGACATTTTGATTACTTCCAGTTATTGGATATTGCAAATAAATGTATATAGGTTTTTACATGGATCTGAGTTTTCTTTCTCTGGGTTAAATTCCTAGGGATGTGGTAAGTATATGTTCTGTTTTTAAAGAAACTGACAAATTATTTTCCAGAGTGACTGTGCCATTTTACATTCCCACCAGCAATATATGAGAGATTGTTTCTCCACATTCCTGTTAGCACTTGGTATTATATAACATACATAATATATGTATATGCACACACTTTTATTTTTTGTGGTAGTGGAAATTGGACCCAGGGCCTTGCAAGTGCTAGGCAAGTGCTCTATGACTGAGCCATATCCTAACCCTTCCCCCACCCTGGGTAATAGGTAACCGAGGGTTTCATGCTTGCAAGGCAGGCACTGTACCACTGAGCTATATCCCCAGACCCCTGGCCCTTCTTATTTTATTTTGATATAGGATTTCACTAAGTTGCCCCTGCTGGCCTCCAGCATGCAATCCATCTGCCTCATCCTTCTGATTAGCTGGGTGTGCCCCACTACACCCAGCCATAATTTTTTTGTGGTAACAGTTTTATTGAGAGATTCATATCATATCATTCACCCAGTTAAAGTGTACAAGTCAGTGTTTGTTTAATATATGTTCACAGACCAGTGCACCCTACACCACAATCAATTTAGAAACCTAAAAGAAACCCTGCACCCTTTGGCCACACCCCAGTTCCCACCCCCACAGCCCTAGGCAACCATTCATCTTTTTGCCTCTGTGGAGTTCCCTCTTCCAAACATTCCAAATAAATGGAATCATGAAATATGTGGTCCTCCATGAAGGTGCCTTCTTTCACATAGGGTAATGTTTTCAAGATTCTTGCGTGTTGCACTACGCATCAGTACTTCATTCCTTTTTATTGCCAAATAATATATGATATTTTTAAAGAAATACGTTTGTTTCTTTTCTGTAAAAGTGTTTATAGCCTGTGTAATATAAGTTATATAACAACAATATAAGTTGTAACTTATATTACACAGGCTATAAGCAAAAGGATAGTAAAATGCTGCTACACAGAGGTTTTGCCAGGCCTTCTTGGAGGTCTAGCTTGCAATTAACCTAAGTGCCAATTAGTGCTCTTTTAAATATTTAGCAGTTTTCTATAAAGTGTCACCTGTGTTTTTTGTTTTATTGACAGCAGCTCTGACTCCTGGAACCTCAATAGCTCTCCTAAAAATTTATTTGGATCTTTCTAAAGAAGCTGTGCACAAGCTAGTGAATATGCAGATCAGGCCAGGGACAGCCAGGCAGCCAGCTGTGCACCAGAACAGATTCTTTTCAGGATCTGTGTGGGCCCCTTTGCCTCCTGAACAACCTTGCCTTCCCAGACTCAGTTTGCATACTATCTGATTCCCTGCTCAATACTTATGGCAAAACACAGAAACTTGAACTGCTAACACAACCACAAGAGCCATCTATTTAGCAAATATTTATTCCTTTTCATTGTTGAGGCTCAGAGGAGGCCACGAGATGCCTAGGTACATCCAGGAGCTGTGACCCAGCACACCTGTAATTCCAGCTATTAGGGGAGCTGAAGCAGGAGAATTGCAAGCTTGACGACAGCCTCAGCAACTTAGCAAGATCCTGTCTCAATAGAATAGAATAGAATGAATAGAATAGAATAGAATAGAATAGAATAGAATAGAATAGAATAGAATAGAATAAAAAAAAAATCCAGGTATGTAGCTCAGTGGTATGACACCCCACGGTTCAAACCCTAGTACCAGAGGGGAAAAAAGATGAGTAAGTGTTTATCTTGCCTCCACAAGCCTAGTGTCTAGCCAGGAAGATGAGCCTAGTCATAAATATCCTGAGTCTAAGGTGGAATGGGATGCATGCCACTATAAATATTATGAAATAGTTTAGCTAGAAAATAACAAAGAATAGAACAAATATTCATGTATTTATCTCCTAGCTTTGTTTAATTTTACATTTTTGTCATATTTGCTTCACATTTTTTAAACAAACAGAACATCTCAGATACTCAGCAATAAAAGGAAGGAATTATTAATACACAGAATTTGTATGAATCTCCAGGGAATTGTACTGATTGAATAAAGCCATTCCTGAAAGGTTACATACTGAGCGATTCTATTTACATAGTTCTTTTTTTTTTTTTTTTTTTCTAAAAAATAAACCACTGAGCCACATCCCCCCCCCTCTTTTTTTTTTTTTTTTTTTT
>JAJEJO010005581.1:235238-282730 GCA_020662805.1 Glaucomys volans
TTTTTTTTTTTTTTTTTTTGAACCAGGGATTGAACTCAGGGACACTTGGCCACTGAGCCACATCCCCAGCCCTATTTTGTATTTTATTTAGAGACAGGGTCTCACTGAGTTGCTTAGGGCCTCGCTAAGTTGCTAAGGCTGGCTTTGAACTCGCGATCCTCCTGCCTCAGCCTCCCAAGTCGCTTGGATTACAGGCGTGCGCCACCACGCCTGGCTCAGCCCTTTTTTATATTTTATTTAGAGACAGGGTCTCACTGAGTTGCTTAGGGCTTCGCTAAGTTGCTGAGGCTGGCTTTGAACTCCTTTGATCCTCCTGCCTCAGCTTCCTAAGCTGCTGGGATTACAGGTGTGTGCCACTACACCCAGCTACGTAACATTCTTGAAATGATATGATTTTATAAATGGAGAACAGGTTTGTGGTTACCAAGGGTAAAGATGACAGGGAGCCAAGAGGGTGAGGAGGCAGTCTGAAGGATTCCTGGTGGAATGCTCTGCTCCTTGAATGTGTCAATGCCAGTGTACTGATTATGATGTTGTGTTGTAGTTTTGTAATTATCTGGGGGGACTGCGTAAAGGATCCATGGAATTTCTCTGGCTATCACTTATTATTGTATGTGAATCTCTAATTATTTCAAAATAAAATGTTTAATTTTTTAAAATCTCAAATACCATTATGCTCCCTTGATATACTCCTCAATTCCTTTCCCCTGCTTCCCTTTCCATAGGTCACTGCTATTCTGAATTTATTATTTATTATTTCTATATCTGTTCTATATGTGTGTCTATCCCTAAGCAATATAAAGCATCATTACACATATTCTAAAAGTTAGAAAATGGTACCATACTCTGTGTCACCTTCTGGGACTTGTTTTCTTTCTTTCTTTTAGTCTATTTTTTAATTTAATTTTTTTTGTGTGGTACTGAAGATTGAACCCAGGGGTACTTCACCACTGAGCTACATCTACAGCCCTTTTTTAGTTTTTATTTTGAGATAGGGGCTCACTAAGTTGCAGAGGCTGGCCTTGTGATCCTCTTGCCTTAGCCTCCTGAGTAACTGGGATTACAGGCATGTACCACCATACCTGGCTTTTTTTTTTCTTCTTCTTTCTTTATGATGTTTGTGGAGTTATCCATGTTGAAATATGAATATATAGTTTATTCATTTTCTACTCTTCAGAACTTTACTGGTGGTATAATTGTGTTATTTATTCACCCTTCTGTTGTTGGACATCCAGGCTCTTTCTAATTTTCTGTTATTACTAATAGTGCTGTTATTAACAATCTTGTCCACATTCCTAGTGTATATTTGGAGACATTTCTTAAAGGAGGATGCAGCTAGGAGTAGAACTGCCATCTTAGTGTGTGCATTTTCAACTTTTCTAGATATTGTTAGATTGCTCTTTAGAATGGATGCAACAATTTACACAATTATGTTAGTATGTAAGAATTCTTAGCAGTCTACGTTCATCTACATTTTCATAAACACTTTTACATTTGCCAGTCTAATGAACATTGTGGTTTTAATAATTCACAGTTACCTCGTCACAAGTGAGTTGATAAGTTTTCATTGATTATTAGCCACTTACATTTCTTCTCTTGTGAATTTCCTGTTCAAATTCAAGTTTTAGTTGCAGATAACACACATTGTTCTATTTTAAGCAAAAAGAGATTTAAAAGAGGTTATTAGGTATTTGTTGGAGGGTCTGGAGAAGTGGACCACAGAATGCACTGTACAGATGAGTCCCAGAGCCATGCTAAACGAATGGCCCTCCAAAGTAGCTGCTGCCTTCTGCACCAATCAGGAACCTGGAGAATTGTGAAGCTATTGTTTCAGATGCTGGCTTCAGGATTCCATGACTCTAATCATAATCTATTCCATTGCCAGAACTGTTAACTTTAGAACAATACAGAACCTGCCTGGGTGAATGGATACCTGAATCATCATTCTTCTTCCTACTTAACTTAGTTCTAAATTCCAGGATCAAACAAAACCATCTGATTGGTGGGACTGAAAATAAATCTTAGACTCTTAGTGGTTGAGAGTTTGGGAAGTTGGTTTTTAGCTCTCCAGTGTCATCATAACAGCAAGATCCAATAGAAGGATGTTGAAACTGGTGGTAATGAACCAAAATATTGTATTCTCAACAGTGTCTTTTGTCTATTTTTCTACCAAATTGTCTAATTTTAGCAGTTCTATATATAGTCTAGGTATTAAACTTTTGCAGGTTACTTTCATTAATAATATCTTCTCCTTTCTCCTGATCTGAGGCCTTTTTTTAATTGTAGAATTGCTTGAAAAACAGAGCATTTCAATATGAATATAATCAGATTTAGCTGTCAATCTTTTCTTTGGGGGTTTGTACATTGTATGTTTTGTTGAAGAAATCCTGCCCATCTGGAAAGCATACAAACATTTTGTTTTCTTCTAAAATTTGTAGCATTTCACATGTAATTAATTTTTATTTTTTAAAGCCATCTAGAACTCATTTTGGGTGCTATGTGAGTGCTATGCGGGATTGCATTTATGTGTTTTTCTTTTTTTTTTTGGAACCAGGGATTGAACTCAGGGACAGTCGGCCACTGAGCCACATCCCCAGTCCTATTTTGTATTTTATTTAGAGACAGGGTCTCACTGAGTTGCTTAGAGCCTTGCTAAGTTGCTGAGGCTGGCTTTGAACTCGCGATCCTCCTGACTCAGCCTCCCAAGTTGCTTTGATTACAGGTGTGCGCCACCACGCCCGGCCTTGTGTTTTTCTTTATGGGAAGCTGATTATCCCATTATCCCATGGACCATCCTTTTATTAATCACTTATAATGAACCTTCTGTCATATACCAAGTTTTCCTATTTACTATGATCTGTTCCTGGGCTCTCTAATCTGTTCCATTGATCTTTTCTCCTACCTCTGTTCAATATCACACTACTTAATTACTATGGCTTTAAAATAAGTCTTGATACATGATAGGACAAATCTCTCCATGATGTTCTTCAGAATTTCCTTGGCTATTCTTAGCCTTTTATTTTTCCATATATATGTGAGAATTATTTTATTATGCCTGGTTTTTGAAGTTTTATTGAAATTGTATTGAGTCAGTTTGGGAGGAATTTTCATCTTTATGATTTGGAGTCTTCCTATCCATGATGATGGTATATCTCTATTTGTAATTGGATCTTAAATGTATTTTAGTCAAGTTTTATAATACTCTTCATAAGTATCTAATACATATTTAATTAATATTTTTAGAAAGTAAAAATTGTTACTACATTATTAAATATTTTTACTATTATGCTTTTATCTTCCTTTAAATTACTAGTGTTTATATAGGTATATAGTTGACTTTTGAATATCAATCTCTGCAAAATTGTAGAATTCCCATTTTTTTAAAGTTTAAGAAAAATCTTTTTAGATTTTAGTTTTTGTCAAAGTTATAGAAGTATGTATTTTAAGGAGATGGATAGTTCTGTTTATTATGAAAAACTGAGACAATTCTACAGTGTTGTTATGAAAAATGGCCTGTCTTCCTTCATTGACTTCCTGCCCAGCCACCACCAGGCAATTCCTTCTATTGTTTTTGACTGATTGTTTTATAATTTGCCTCCATGTCTTTAAATAGTGCATGCAGGGAAGTTTTATGCTTTCCCTTGGAAAGTTTAATATTCAAGTCTTTTAAAATAAAATGGCAGTAGATCAATAGGAGAAAGCCATAACAAACTTATATGATCATAGTTGTGCCTGCCTGACATGTTGGCTTTCAGCTTGGAGCTCTAGTGGGAGCTCTCTGATTTTATGCTTAGGTTTGATGAAGCACACACAACTATGTAAAAAACTAATTGGACAAAAAGGGTATAGAGTTAATACTAATAGACTGAGTAGAGAAACCCAGCAAGACCTCTTTGTTAGATTCTTCTTGGCCTCTCAGTTGTAGCATTTCTTCTTTAAGGGGATGGGAGAGGACTCCCCCTCCTCGCTTTTTCTTTGTTCTGTACTGGGGATTGGACCCAGGGGCATGCTATCACTGAGTCACATTTCCAGCCCTTTTTATTTGAAGACAGGGTCAAAGTTGCCCAGGCTGGCCTCAAATTTTCAATGCTCCTGCCTCAGCCTCCTCAGCAACTGGGTATATACCACTGTGCCCAGCCTCGACAGTACTTTTTCTTTTCTGCATAAAAGTTGTTCTAACAACTGTTCTGTTTTGTTGGTTGATTGGTTTCTTAGTTTCTATGTATTGTCTATGTAATTATTCCTAAACACCAAATTCTGTAACAATTTAATAAACCAGCTCTCAAGACATTCTAGAACCTTCTGTCGTTCTCTAGTCCAGACTCTACCCTCTGTCTGGAACCAATCATCAACCCTAGGATTTTCCCTTTCCTATCCTGAGGATTCCTTTAGTCTTTCCCTCCCCAGTGTTTAGTCACCAGTGTCCTGTATCTTCCTGTTTCTTATTTCTTTGTTTTTGGGGAGCACATTCTCTAGTAGTTTTCCAAGAACAGGAGCATACAAAGTAAGTTCTTTAGGCCTTCAGGATCCTGAAACTTCTCCACAGCATGTTTAGAGGTGGAAAAAACAACAAACTTATCCTGCTTGGAACTTGTACTTCCTAGATCTAAGTATTCAAATCTTTTATAAATTCTGGACAGTTCCTAGTCTTAGCTCTTCAATAATTGCCTCTCTTCCCTCTATTTTTTTCTCATGATACTGGGGATTGAACCCAGGGGCACTGTATCGCTGATCTATATCCCCAGCCTTTTTTAGTTTTTATTTTGAGACATGGTCTCACTAAGTAGTTGAGGCTGGCCTTGAACTTGTGATCCTTCTGTTCAGCCTCCTGAGTCACTGGGATTATAGGTGTGCCCCATGGCTCTCAGCACTCTTTCTAGTATTCTTGCCTTCTAGGACTTGTGTTTGTTACATGGATTTTTTTCTTTTAATTTGAGCCTCCATATCCCGTATATTCTCTCTAATTTTTTCCATACTTTTCTCTCTGTTTTAGTAGTCTGGAAAATTTCTTCAGATCTATCTGCCCCTTTATTCTTTGGTTTTTCTTAATGTCTTCTTAATCTGTCCAGTTTTTAACTTCAAAGACTAAATTTTCAATTTCTGCAAGTTGCTTTAAAAAATCACATAGGTTTTTATTTTTGGTAATGTCTTTTATTCCCCTTGTGTTATAGTTTCTATCTGATAGTTTGGGGTCTAATCCTGCTCTTCATTGCTTTTGCTGTGCTCACTCATAGTGGCATTCTTATAATTTTGGATTCCTAACTCATCTGAAGGACATGGTTGTCTGTAGCTTAGGTTAAGATGTGTCCTTCTGGAGACATTTTATTTGCCCTATAACTATTACCAGGGTCCTAAGTCAGAGACCTGATTTCAGGGGTTCCAACAAACCAGATCCATCCTTTTGCCCCCAAAACCAAACAGAAAAGTAATGGTGAAAAGCAGAAAAATATCTTTAATCAATGTGGCCATATTAAGAAGGCAAAGTGAGATCAAATAGCTGAACTCTGCCATGAACTTTAGGTTTAGATGGAGGAAGAATTGGGGCAAGAAATGAGAGGTGTGCATAATTAAGCAGTCTTTCTCACGTGGTGGTCTGGTTGATCATTATTTCAGTTCTGGTTCTGCTAGGTGGCTCTGGAGAAGTTCTTATCTCTTGAGGGGCAAATTTCCACTTGGTGCTTGGGATGTTTAGCTCTCAGACCTGTGATTCTGAAAGGGTGTGATACAGTTCCCATGAGAGGATGGCCCCTTCTTGGGAGGCAATCTCATCATGGGTAGTGTACCTCCCAGTGTTCCAGGAAGGTGTAGGACAACAACTGAAGACCTCTGGGTGCAACTCCAGGGGTCTGAGCCAGGAATCTGTAAATCTGACCATCAAATGTCCCTGTAAACCTTGTCCTAGTCTTGAAGCGGGACAAAACAGGTTAAGTCAATTTAGGGCTAATAAACCTGGGGTAGCAGTTTTGGATAGAGAATCCTTAAATGGTTAACATGTCTGCCTGCAGAACTGGGCAGTTCACAAAGCTTAAGGTAACAAAGGAAATAGATACAAAATGAAGGCAGAGATGCCAGACTTTACATGCCCTATAGGGCATCTGCCAGCCTAAGTAAAGAGTCACTGCCTTTGATAAAGTTCCTGTTGTAATTTGCCTTTTTTTGTTGTTGTTGTTTGTTTGTTTTGGCAGTACTGGGGATTGAACCCAGGGTTTCACACATGCCAGGCAAGGACTCTACCACTGAGCCACACCCCTCACCCATGCAATTCCCCTCTTTACCTTTTTTTCATTCAGTCTTGAGGGATTTAGGATGTTGACCAATCAGGCTTCATAAGTTTCCTGGCTGGTGGTAAACTGGTGTATGAGAGAATGAGCAAGCTGGGTCTTTAAACAATGACCAACTTTCATAAGTGAAAAAAGCCAGATACTTAAGCTGAAAAGTAAATCATAAAGTAGAATACAAAAGGCCGTCAAAGTCAGAAGATGTCTAATTCCATAAATTATATATGTTTGTGGGCCTTTTCTGTAAAATGGGTCCACAATTGTGGTTTTTCTTTAACCTCCATTATGGGACATTTGCCTCTGGTTATGCTTTCCTGCTTTCCTAGGCAGCCTCATGTTGGCCCCAAATTAACTTTTTATTTTTTTTCTTTCCGGGTCAAGGAATTACTCTTAGGACTTGTGAGGAGCTTCTTGGCCCCTTTCATTTTTCCTCCACCCATTGTGTCACCTGTGGGGGTGGGTTCGGTTCTTGCCGATCCATGGTTCCCTTGGAAGTGTTGGGGGACATTCTCCTGCTCAATGGCCCTCTTTTTTGTAGAATATGCACTGATAGCTCCTACTTTCTGTGGTCCTTGTGGTCCCCCTGATTGGGAGATTGGTTGACTCACTAGAATAGCAGGGCTCTTTAAGGGGAGCATGTCATTTCCTGGGTCCCAGCTGACCTTGGAGAGCAAGGGCTAAAATGTTGGCTGTCTCCTTAACTCCTTTATTTTCCTTGATTTTGGCCTCCAAGTGGTTGTAGAAACCCAGAAGGCTAGTTCACCTACGACCCAAACCAAGAAGGAGAAGTATTTTTGACATTTTCTGTGAATGTGAATGTGGGTGGACTCTTTTTTTTTTTTTTTCTGATCCATCATTTTACTGAGGTTCTTGGGGGTCCCAGATAGATGAGGAGCTTGTATCTTGTCAAGTCCCCAGTTTGCTGAGACTGACCATGACCTCTTCCCTGCCCACCCACTCCACTGAGGGCCATGGCTGCATCAGCTGAGCTACTCCCTGCTTGGGTCAGTTCCCTGTGCTTTGGGCCTTGTGATTTCCTTAACTCTCTTGCAAGCTCTGCCATGCAGTTAAATCAAAGTTTATTATAGCTGATCTGGCATTTCTTAGTGTTTGGAAGTAGGAAGGTTCTTTCAGGTCAACTTGTCCACAGTATTGCCCTCTATATTTTTAAATGTAGAGATAAAGAGGCAGTAGGAGTTTCAGAAAAGAGAAGCACAGCTGGTGTAGTGAGAAGGGGGAGAACCAGGAATGGCCTAAGGGAAGAGGAGTGTTGGAGAATAGAGTCATAGGGGCACAGCAGGCGCAGACGCACAGAAGCAGGACAGGACTAGGCAGGTGTGTAGGAAAGCATCCCACTCACTTTGGCTGGAGGGGAAATGAGCTGAATGGACCACTGAGCAGCAGGGAGCTATTAAAGCCTTACAACTGGGAGTGCTGTGATCACAGCTTTGTTTCGGGGAGTTTGAACTGAAACGTGTTCAGAATGAGTGTGTATGGGTGGCAGCAGGAGAGAGGTTTGGATTTGGAAGGATGATCCTACAGTCTTGGAGAAGTAGTCCAGGTGATAGGTTGTATGTCTTGATGGAAGAGTGGGGTAGAGGGATCCACTGGGAGAGAGGATGAGAGGCACTGAGCTGAACCAGCTGGAGAAATCTGGGTCAAGAGCTTGGGCGAAAATAGAAGCAGAGCCGGGAAAGCACATTGTCTGAGTCCTGGGAAATGAATTTAAAATGTCAGCAATGATCTGAGTTGTCATTTGCCTTTTCATATAGTCCAAATACTGCCCCTCCATGCTGATCAACAGTTGATCTTGACTCTGTTTGCAGCTCAAGATGTTTTTAAATCTCTTGCTGAATAGTTATCTTCCAATTAGGGACAACATTTCCCAATAGTGCTCCCTGGAAGTGAATCAGGATGGTTTTGTTTTTTCCAGAACCTGAGGACATGGGTGATCATGGGGCTGATGAGTCCACCTCCAGGCCAGGGAGTCCGGATGAGGAAGATGGCAGCTGTGAGGACAGATCACTGCTCCATCAGAGGTTGGCTGTCAGGGAACTCCTGGACACCGAGGTCTCCTACTTGCACATGCTCCAACTCTGTGCCTCCAACATCAGGGGCCGCCTCCAGCAGGTACTTGGGTGGGACCACCAGTAGTCCATTCTTATAGGGGTCTCATAGGCTTGATGAAAAGGAATCATGTGGATATGAAGTCTGAGAGTTCCATAAGCCCCAGGACCACCATTTATTGACTATTCAAACTTTAGCAAGGCCTTGGATAGCTTAGAGTCATAGTGTATTTATTCATGGGCTAATGGGGAGAGGAATAAATAATCCCCTAAGAATTAAATGAGCTAATGGACAAGCTCTTTTTCAGTTTAGAACAAATTGCTTAAACTGACCTACATTCTAATTGTCTCATTTCACAGGGTGATGACTTGGAGAAATCACCACTCTCATGGGTTTCTATTATAGTGTTCGCTTTTTGCACCCCCCCCCAAGTTTTAAAAGCAATATAGGCTATTTCAAGTATGTGAGCTCCTGAAGAGCAAAGACTTGGTTTAGTTCAGTGTATCCCAGTCTGGACACATAATTAAGGGAGATTCAATTAGTAATTTTGTTTTTGGGGTACTGGGGATTGAACCCAGTGGTGCTCTACCAGTGAGCTATATCCCTAGCCCTTTTTATTTTTTATTTTGAGACAAATATTTTTATTTATTTTATTATTTTAATAACTTGCTGAGGCTGGCTTAAACTTGCAATCCTCCTGCCTCAGCCTCTGGAATCTCTGGGATTACAGATGTGTACCACCACACTTGGTTCAATTAGTGATTCTTGAATTATCGTAAATAACAATGTAGATATTGTAGAAGGTAAAAGACCTCTATTATTTTACCCTTCAGAATAAGAGGCACTAAAACAAACACATATGTTGTTTTTCATTTTAGCAGAAGTAAGGGCATGGTGTAGACATTGTACCATAGTTAGCTTTCCCACTTGGTATGCATCCAGCACACAGTCCGGTGTTGGTGCATATATATTTAGATGTCCTGCATCCTTTTTAACAGTGGTATAGCCTGGTTAATAGGGGCTGGGGTTTGGAGTGCACCTTCAGGTAATGATGGTAGATGCCAAGTATGTCAGAGCTGGCAAGAAATCTAACTTCCCATTGTCAGATGACAGATGGAGAAACAAGGAGAAGAAAACAGACAGTTGGCAGCAGACCTGGGAATGAAACCCCAGTTCAGCCTTCCCTCCATGCTGAGTACTGCATGTCTTCCTTTCTTCTTGCAGAGTAATGAAAATACCTAAGTTGTAAGATTTCAAATCCTTGCAAATATTCCACTGGGGCAGTCAGTCTTCCCGAGGGTGGTGGGACACTGATGGTGTGAGAGGTCGGGGCTACTCTGCAAAGCCACACATAGTCCCTCTACCAAATTTCCAGAGACCTCCCCTGGTTTCTTGTTCCTTCCAGCTGCCGCAGGGAGATCTGGATGTCCTGTTCTCAAACATTGACGAAATCATCCAGGTGAGCAGCCGATTTCTTCATGGTCTGCAGGAGACAGCCTCCAAGGAAGAGGAGCAAGTGTATTTAATTGGTAAGCAGAAGACCTAGGCCTTAGCTTCCTATGGAACTATCCTCAGCATGTGGTCATTGCAGAACTGGCTTTAGAATGCCAGAGAAGTGCATCTTATTGGAGGTCTGTGTGTGGGATCCCTGAAACACAACATGTCAGAGTCAGTAGGGCCCTCAAATCATATCTGGTCCCCATGACCTAATCACCTCTTAAAGGTGCCACTGCTGTCCTCGGTTCAGCTATGTGCCAGATCAGGCTACTCTGGCTCCTACCATCTCTCCTCTTCCCCTTCCAGTCCCCAGGCCATGCTAGGCAAGGAAAGCCCTTTTCCTTTGGGTAGCAACAGCATTTTAAAAGATATTTGGACCTCAGGCAAGACAATTTTTTTAAATATTTTGTTTATTTATATGTGGTGCTGAGAATTGAACCCAGTGCCTCATGCATGCTAGGCAAGCGCTCTACCACTGAGCTACAACTTCAGCCCCAGGCAAGACAATTTTAATAGTTTTTTTTTTTTTTGCATAGGAGATGGAACCCAGGCAGGTACTCTACCACTAAGCTACATCTTCAACCCTGTAACAGTCTTTTAACAGACTTCTTTTTTTCCTAAATGAGTCAGGACAAGGAGGAGAGGGGGAAAGCCTTTACTTTGGTGTCCTGGATTGCTGCTTCTCTCTCTGCTCTCTGGGAATTTCACTTCCTCTGCTCTTCAGTTACTGCAACTCCCTGCCCCTGGCCACAGTGGTGTGACAGTTTCTTTAACACGTTCACATTCCTGAGGACATCCCTATGTTGAGAGAATGCAGAAACTGCCCTAGGCTTCATGGCCAGGTCCGAGCTAGCTCCTGGTGGAGTTGCTCTGCAGCTGGCTGACCTCCTCCTAGCCCACAGATTCTCCCCAGCTACAGCTTTGGGGTCTTCTTTCCTGGTCATGTTCTTCCTGACCTTGGGACCTTCTCCCAGGAATTATCCCTGAGGATTTGCTAGACTGCAGTACTAAGGTCCCGGGTAGTGATATCACTGTGAAGAACTTTGCTGAGAATCATCTGATGGTTCCAAAGGAGGCCTCAGGTTAGAGGCCTGGTCTATGACTTTGACAGGCAGAAAGGTCAGCTGTACTTCTTGTGGTCCTGGTTCCCACCTCCCTGTTGTGGTTAATGTATTTGTCTTCACTCTTACCACTTCCTCACTGCTGGGCCACCAAATAGCCTTCAGGTTTGTTTTGATTTGTTTTTGGTATTGGAAATTGAGCCCAAGGGCACTCTATCACTGAACTACACCTTCAGTCCTTTTTGTTTTTATTTTTTTATTTTATTTTATTATTTTTAAGAGCACTTTTAGGCTTACAGAAAAACTATGGCAGTCCCAAGAGTCAGAGCTATACAGAAAAGTAATTTTAACGAAGCATGGCTCCCTTCTCTCTCTCCCTACAGAGCTACCCCCCTTCCCTCATGAGCTACCCCCCTTCTTCCTACCCTGTTCCTTCCACCCACTATAGTTAACCAATCTCATTAGTGTTTTATTTTAAAACATGGAACACCTCATGAAGTGCACTCACTCTTATACGGGGGCTGTGCTTATTTCCTATGCTGTTCCAGTTTTAGGGTACATGTTCCTGAAAGTGAGCAGAAATCAGATCACATCACCCCTGCTCAAAACCCTCCACTTGCTTCCTGCTACCCTTGTAGAATGCAGTCTGAACACCTTAAGATTGCAAGTAAGATTAGCACAATTTACTGCGCCTCACTTCCTTTGGGGCCCTACTTGACCTGTCTTCAGTCTCCTGTTAATTTCCTCCTTTGTGCCCTTGCTCACTCTGCTCCAGCTGAGCCCCCTCCTGCAGAGACTCCCCCGCCTTTGGGCTTTGTCTTTGTTCATCTTAGGCCAGAAAACTGCGCTTCCCCTGAGTTTCCAGGGCTGGTTAATTCTGGTGTCTGATAGATGGATGCTTGCTTCCTTCCCCAAATAGATTCCCCACCACTCTCTAACTCTTTGTTTGACTCTCTTTTAATTTATGGCCCTCATCACTACCTGGTGTATGTAGTATTCAGTCGTTTCTCATTGTCTGCAGGGGGCAGGTTCCAGGACCCCCTCAGATATCACAGTCTATGGTTGTTCACACTACATAGATAGGGGTTGTGCTGTGTTGCTTGGAGAATAATGACAAGAAGAAAAACCTGTGTTGTGTTCAATACAGACACATTTCTCTTTCTGGATATTTTTGATCTCTGGTTGGTTGAGTCCATGCATACAAAACCCATGGGTATGGAGGGACCTGTATTTATTGTCTGTCTTCCCCACTAAGCTGTAAACCCCTTGAGGCAGAGCTTAGCAGAGTGCTTGGCACATAGCAATAAATAAGCAGTTGGTCAGTATTTAGTGAATGAAATTTATTTCAGGTGCTTTACATGTATTTCATACACACACATACACACACACACACACACACACACACACACACGGAAGTGATTACTAATTTTATGCCCATTCTATAGAAGAAAAAATGCAGGGTCAGAGGAATGAAATACTTCCCCATGGGGAAGGTTTGCCCCACGATCTGGCCCTAGTTCTTTCTAACACCAAAGCCTTCACTCGCTCGTAACTACCTGTACTATACCATGTGTGTCTTAGTACTTTTGGGGGTTCCTGACTGTATGTGCTGCCCAGAGTTAATCATAAAGGCTAAATGAGCTGATGGTCACGGGTGTGTTTCGTAAGCTATGAGGCTTGTCTAAATGTGGGCGTCATTGCTATTCCTGCAGCAGTTAGGGCTCCCATTTACTAAGTACAGGTTGATGATCCATAATCTTAAAACCCCAAACCTGAAACGCTCTAAAATCTAAAAGTTTTTGAGTGCTGACATGATGCCACAAGGGGAAGATTCCACACCTGACCTCTGTGATGGGTCCTGATCAAAACACAGGCACACTAAAAATGTGTCATGAAACTACCTTTAACCTATGCATGTGAGGTCTATGTGATACATGCGTGAATTTTGTGTTTAGTCTTGGGTCCCACCCCTGAGATATCTCATAATGTATGTGCAAATACATTATGATCTCAAGATTCTGGTCCCAAGCATCTTGGGTAAGGGATATTCAAACTGTACTAAGAGATTACCGCCTAGTCGCTACACCATTGTGTCACTCAGTCCTTCAGCAATATTACAAAACACATGAAAAGACCGAAACACGAGGTCACTTGCCTGCAGCAACATGCTGGTAAAGCCTGGCAGTCTCACTGTAGAGCTGGGTGGTTCACCTTCTGCCTCCCTCCTCCATGCCAGAGGACATGCCCTTGATAACCCCTTGTTGCTTGTCTGTCATTAGGTAAATTATTTTTGGAATTCCAAGAGGAGTTTGAGCGAGTCTATAAGGTCTATTGTACCAGCTATGACCAGGCCCTGCTGCTATTGGAGACATACCGGAAGGAGCCAGAGCTGCAGCAGGAGATCCAGAGCATTATCACGGCAGTGGTGTGAGTAGCATTGAACCCTTGCTCTTGCCCTACTCACCCTGGGCTCAGGGGGCAGTTCCCATCTTAGCCCTACTTGGGATTGCTCATACTGCTTTAGAAGTGTGTTAATATCAGTACCTTTATAGTCAGCACAGGCTAGGCCATGCTGCTGAGACAAGTGGCTCCCAAACCTCAGTGGTTTCAAATGGCAAAGATTGATATCTTTTTTTATGCTCCATTGTGGGCTCTTTCCTTCATAACCCTCACTCCAGGAGGCATGCTCATAGCAGTCACTGTCTGGGGTGTTGGCAGAAATTATGGCAAGGGAAGAAGGAGCTCTAGAGGTCAGTCACTGGTATTAAGTGCTCTGGTCCTGAAATAACACCCATTGCTTCCACAGATCATTTGCTAGGACTAATCACTGCTTTATCCACCTGCAAGGAGGCAGGGAGCACCATCCTACCATGTCTCTAGAGGCAGAAAAACAGAAACACTTAGTGAACAGCACTCACAGCTACTGCAGAGAGGGGCAGTGATATGGTGGGAACCAGGAACCAGGGGTGGGAAGCAGGTGTGTATCATCTCGGGGGCCCCTTTCTACAGACAGCTAAAGCCCTGCCACACAAAAAAGTGTCAGAACTGTCCCCAGTTGCCTCACAGCCCAGAGCCAGCACCCATATGTAGACAGTCCATATAAAGAAATGCAATGCATTTTTTAATTTAAATTTTTGAATGAATAATATAGTTATATGAGCCAAAACTATAAAGCATAAATATTAATATAGCAAAAGAATCTTCCCAATCCTGTCCCTTCATCTATCCAATTACTACCTGCAAAATTAAGGTAACTGCTTTTAAATTTGTTATTTCTCTTTGTGTAGTTCCTTTTTGCATATACAAGCAAATATGTATGCATATGCATACAAATATGTACACTTACTTTCCTGACTTTTAAATGAAAGTTTTATTTTATTATTTTTTTAAATTTGTGATACTGGGGATTGAACCAGGCAGGCACTTGGCAGGTATTCTCCCACCGATCAACACCCCCAGCCCAGGTTGCATCCTTTCAAAACATCTCATTTATGCACATATCTCCCTTAGAGGTCTTTCTATTTCAACACATAGCACTCATGGCTCTTTGATGTTCGGGCACTCTTCCACAAGGTGGCTGGGCCACAGTACATAACTGGTCTCTGGATGGACAGTTGGTTTGTTTCCATTCTTTTGATATTGCAGAGAGCTACGATGTTTATTCACAAACCTAAGTCGTTTTACTTGGTGCAAGTTTATTTGTAAGGTACGTTTCCAGAAATGGAATTGCTAGTTCAAAGGAAATATGTGTGAATACTTTTGACAAACTTAAATTTCCTTCTGTAAAGCAACATCAGTTTATATACCCCTCAGCAACAGAGGAGGGTGCCTGTTTACGCACAGCCTCTCCAGCAGAGCAGGTTATCAAACTTTAGGATATTTGTACTAGGATGGGTGAAAATGGTGTCTGTATAGTTTTAGACCCTGTCTCAAAAAAATAAAAAAGAACTGGGGACATGAACCGAGGGATGGGTCCAATTCCTGATATGAAAAATAAATAAAAAATAAAAATAAAAGAATTAATTAATTTTTAAACCCAGTAGAGTGTCCTGGGTTCAATTCCCAGTAAAGAAAAAACAAAAAAGGTGATATCTTCCCACAGGACAAACTCACCAAATAGAGGTAGTTGAAGGTCATTTTCTAGAAATCAGAGTAGTATAGGAAGGATAGAGTTGTTGTTATTATTATTATTATTATTATTATTGTTATTATTATTAATTCATTTTACTCATATATCCCTTTTACACCCAAGAGAAAGAAAGTGTAGATTCAGTTCTTTGCAGATGTGATTATCCCATGGGGAACCTCCACCAGCACCCCTCCTTCTCTTCCTTCTCTTTCTCCTAAGTCTTCCTCTTTCCACCAAAGTCTCCTTCTCAAGAATCCAGATCCTCGCTCCTCCCTGCCTCCAAAAACAGTACACTCAGTTTCCCCTCGTAGGCTTTTGCAAGGATCACTAAATACATTTCTGTAAGATTGAGGCCAAGTTCAGGAATCAGGGAACAGGCACCAACTGTGGGACAGAGGAAAGCATGGAGGCTGGTGAAGGCAAGATGGCAGACCCTGTGTGAGCTGGCTGTAGCACAGCCTTGGGGCATTGCTGCTGCCAGGTAGCTTCTGCTAGATAATGAACCTTCCCAAAACACAGTGGCTGAGAGCAGATGTTTATTTAGTTCCCACTAAATATTAGACATATTAGCAGAGAAACTGGGCTTAGCAGTGGTTTTTCTGGTCCTGGCTGAGCACCCCCATGAGTCTACAGTCACCTAAGGTCAACTTTGCTGATCCTGGATAGGCTCTGTCTCGTATCTGGGACATAGAACCGACTCACCTCTGGTCCCACAGGCTCTCTTCTTGCAGGCTGGCTTGTTCATGGGGTGGTCATAGAACTCTCAGGTAGGGAGGCAGGCACGGCCTGTGGGAGTTTTGTTGTCACTCAAATCAAGTCCTAAGGCCAGTCCAGACTCAAGGGGTAAGGGACACATTCCCCTTCTTGGTGGGAGTGGCTTCAAAGTCAAGTTCAAAGGATTTTGGAAATAGGGAGGGAAACTGTTGCAGCCATTTTTTGTAAACCATCTGCCTCTGTAGCCATGTGAGTCCCCTGTGGCCTAAGCCTCTGATTTCTCGTGGGAAACCAGAAACTTGGATGTAACACTTCCCAGGAGTTCTGTGTTGGCATCTAGTTCCAACGTGCTGGAAGCACTGGGAGCCCTGTTGGCACCAAGGCTGCTGTTTGTCTCAGCCTCTGCAGTCTAAGCTTTTCTCAAAGGCCCTGGAACTAGGCAGCCTGGTGGTGGATCTGGCGGTCCTCTTACCACGCAAGAGCTATTTCACATCTCAGAACCTAGTTTCCTTATGGGGAAGGTGGGAGTAATAACAGCACCTCCTGGAGAGCAGACACGGCACACAAATGACACTTGATAAGTACCAGCTATTCTAGTTATCTCGGCAAGGCAGGGATCATATTTTCTCTGAGACTGCACTGTGGTTTTCAGCTCTATCAGACCCAGTGCCCCCCTTTTGTAACAAATATTAAATGCATTTATTATCATGAGATCCTGCAAAAAAAAATCCTATCTATATACATAACTGGAAAAAAATCAATATAATGACTTAAATGTAATACACAGGAGAAATAAAAGGAAAATAATTGCTAATAAAATAATACACATTTCAGTGTGTAAATATTCAGGCATGGTGACACTAAAAGATATAATGAGGCAATCAAATGGTGATCGACTTAATAAGGTTGAATTTAAGGAAAGCATTTTGAAGCAGTTCTGTTCAAGGAGCACAGGAAAATGAAGGAGCAGAGAGTACACGTGCCCTTGGGCAGCAACTCGAAGTGAAAACAACTGTGACTTCCTTACATACTGTAAGAAACAGGAAAAGAACATGATGGAAGCACAGAAAACAGGACCCCTGGGGAGGCAGAGATGATGAGCCGGGGGTATTCTCGCACATGACCTGAGTCTTACATATAAAAGGAAGTGCCTGGTAATTTCCACTGTTGTGCTATGTGACTGGATAGAGTCCAGGTGTCACAAGCATGTTTTGGTTTTTGAAATCACAGCATGTTTCAAGTCCTGTGTTCAGGCTCTGGATATTCAGAGGGACTTGTGAAATGTGAAATGGCAGTGCTGGACTGTGCATGCAAGACATCCAGGGTGCCTGGTCCCTGCCCAATAAATGCCTGTATCCCCAGGCCTGCAAGTGCACAAACTGCCCTCAGGAAGAAAGTCTGGGTGTGCCAGTAATGAAGTTCTTCCTGTCAGGGTAGCTTTTGGTCTCCTCCCTCTTAAAACAATGGTCTTGGCTCTCTTTTGCTTATGACCACAGGATACTTCCCTGAGCTTGGCCAGCTAGAATCACCACACCTGCCAAAAATGGTCCTTTCTCAGTCTGTCAGAATAGATGGTAGCTCTAATTAGGAATCTTTTCTAATTTTGAATCTTTTAGATTCCAAAATGCATGCTGCCCTCTACCCTTTATTTGGGTGAATGAGAAAGCAGATGTTTCAGTTATCCTTTTCCACCCACTGTGATGCTGTTGGGTGAGGGGACCCAGGGCCTCATGCATGCTAGACAAATACTCTACCACTGAGCTACATCCCCAGCTCTGTCCTGTTTTTTATTTTTATTTATTTTTCTTTTTTGCGGTGCTAGGGATTGAACTCAGGACCTTGTGCTTGCAAAGCAAACACTCTACCAACTGAACCATATCCTCAGCCCCCCTGTCCTGCTCTTTAAGGCACATTTCCCCTGGAGAAGCCAAAGGGAGGACAGACTCGACTCTGCAGCCTGAGGAGGCTGGGTGTTAGGTAGGACTGCCCTGGAGGTAGACTAGTGCAGCACTAAGCACCCAAGTTCCAGAATGATGGCTGAGGCAGCGGAGTCTGGAGAAAGCAAATAACCTGCTTCGTTTTGCTTTATCAGCTAATTGTGTTTGTTTCAAACATAAAGGTAATATATACTCTTTGAAAAAAATGAAACTATATACAGATATATAAAGTAAGAAGTAAAAGTCCATTCTTCTTCATCTCCTGGTAATGAACATTTTCCATTCAAATTTTCTTCTGTATATTTACAGACAGACAGATGGGTAGATAGGCAGAATTTTAAGGGACCCCTACACAGGCTGTTCTACAACTTTCTTTTTCACTTAATCATAGCCACGAATATCTTTTTACAACAGTACGGATCGTTCTCCCATGTTCTTGTAGTGCTGCACAGAGTGCCTCCCAGGACAGCCGTTAGATTCTGGCTTATTCAGTCATTCTCCTGTTGATGGATTTTGGGTCATTTCCAGTTGTCTGCAGTCATAGAGTTGCTGAGTAACTTCTACTTTTGTCTTGGTTTGCTTGAACCAGTATTTCTGTGGGTGAATTTCTAGGCTGGGGTTGCTGGAGCAAAGGGTTTGTACATTTCACAAATTGCCCACGGGATGGCCCACAAGACATTGTAAAAAGCTCTCTTTCCTCACACTCACCCAGCTCTGCATATTAGTTTTCAGGGTTTTTTGTTTTTTGTTTTTTCTCTCTCTCTGAAAGGCTATATAAAAGTTTTCTCCACTAGGCATAGTGACGCATGCTTGTAATTCCAGCTACTGGGGTGAGGGGGAGGCTGAGACAGGAGGATTGCAAGTTTGAGGCCAGCCTGGGCAACTTAGAGAACCCGTCTCAAAATAAAACTTTAAAAAGGGCTGGGGGTATAGTTCAGTGGTACAGTGCTTACCTAGCACATGTGAGCCTATGGTTTCAGTCCCCATACAGCCAAATTAAAAACAGCGTAATAAAACAAGTTCTCCCCAAGTTACCTTAGAAAGGCTGTAAATGTAAGTGGCTGCCAGCATTTGTAGTAACACCATGATGATCCTGAGGAAAGGGTGGGATCATCTCGAGGACCCTTCACCCTCTGATTTATAAGGTGGCAGTTGTCCCCAGGAGGCAGTCGGCTCTCTCGCATGGAAAGCAAGCCCAGAGGATGGAGCTTTGCAAATATCTGCCAACTGTTTCCACCTCCACTGCCCACGGTTAGCCAAGCTCCAGGACACCCTTGGTGAGAGCAGATGGACAGTGTAGGCATGTCCTGACGGGTGATCCCACCCTGCCTCCCCACCCCTGCACCTCCAAGGCTCCCACCTGCTCAGTCTATTCTTAGTCTCATGGATGATCTTTTCTGGATATTTGGTCTGAAGACTTTTCCTTAAAAAGAACAAGAGGCAGGGGCTCCATCCAGGAGGGGCCAGAGGATGGTCCAGAGTAGCACTTGTGAGTCTTCTTGGAGCAGGCACACTTAGACCGCTGAGGTTTGGAACCCTGGGGGTTCCCTGGCTGCTGACTGTGATCAAGGAAAACCTTTCAGAGCCCCTCCCCAGCTGCCCTTGACCTCTGATGAAATTCTAGATGTCATCCAGCCATCAGCAGTGCATCTGGCATGGACCTCGGCACCATGAGGTGTTCGTTTTGTTTTGTTTTACTTTATATACAGATTATACACACACACACACACACACACACACACACACACACGTAAGTACTGTGTTTCAAACATAAAGGTAATATATACTCCTTGAAAAAAATATATAATGTATCTACAACTAAAAAATACATATATATTTTTAGTTGTACATGGATACAATACCTTTATTTTATTTCTTTCTTTCATGTGATGCAAAGGATCAAACCCAGTGCCTCACACGTGTTAGGTAGCACTCTACCACTGAGCCCCAGCCCCAGCCCCTTGTTTTACTTTTTTTTAATTTTTTAATTTTTTTATTTTTTTTTAGTGCCTCCGTTATTCTGGCTGGGGCTTTGAACTAGCAATCCTCCTGTCTCAGCCTCCTGAGCTGCTGGGATTACAGGCGTGTGCCATCATTCCTGGCTTCATCTATTTTTATGCTAAACTATTTAAAGGATGTTACAGGTATTATGACTTTTTGCTCCTGAATACTTAAATGCAAAGCTAAAAATTAAGTTCCTGTGATTTTTAACCACCCCCCTTTCTTAAGCAGCAGATCATTTTATTCAGTGAAATACTGTGTAGGTACACAACAAAGAGTCGTGTTTGGGATGTATCCAAGTAGAGATGGCAAGCAGGCTGTCGGCCGTGGGGTCAGAGGCAGAGATGTGGGTTTGGGATATATTTAAGAATACAGGAACAGAGGAGGTCTCTAAGGGAGTAAATGGGAGGAGAGGAGGCCCAGGACACTCCAGCAGTGGACAGAGGTCAGCAGAGGAGGCTGAGTGGTCTGTGGAATGAGGAGAAGCGGGACTGAGGGTGTCTTTGGGGCTGAAAGAAGAACGTGTTTCAAGTATGAGGGAATGGTCAGCTGCGTCTGCTGCGAGGCTGAGGAAACTGAGGGCAGAGGATGGACCATTGGATTCGTTCCAGATAAGAAAGCAAGGCCTGGGACTGGTTCCTCCCACCTAACACCTAGACCTCACAAATTACAGATGAGGACCCAGAAGACCACAGGGGGACAGTAACTTGCCTGAGATCACAGAGCACATTCAATGGCAGAGCTGGGCCCACAGCCAGGCCCCTTGGCTCCCTGAAGGGTGGGCTCTACCTGCCTAACACCAGTCTTCTCCCTCAGGCCACAAGCTGGACCTTCAGGCCTCAGTTTCTTACTGGTAATTCCTCTGCAGAGGATTACCAGGTACCCATTGCTGCTACAGAAAATCCTGGAGAATACACTCCCTGATGCCAGTGCCTACCCTGTCCTACAGAGTGCTGCCTCGGCCCTCCAGGATGTGAATGCCAACATCAACGAGTACAAGATGCGCAAGGAAGTGGGTAAGGACTTGGAGCATCTGGGGGTACATCAGTAAGAATGCTTCTGGTTGCAGAAACAAAAAGAAAAGCAACTCATCTCAAATTATTGGCTTCACCAATAAAGAGAATGTATAGCTTGTATAAATTCAGAAGTAATGTGGGCTTTAGGTAGGGTTTGATAAAGGTAGTAGCTCCATTTACCTTTAATGTCCTTGCCTCTGCTCTTTACTGTGTATTAGCTTCATCTTCAGGCTGGTTTCCCTTAGAGTAGAAAGTGCTGTTATTGTTCCAAGACTCATCTACATACCTTACCCTCTGGGATAAAACAGAGTTTTTCCTTCCCTTAGCCATAAAAATTAAATTGGAGCTTCATTCTGATAAGACCCAGTTGGGCCACAGGCTCTCTAGGAACCAGTTACCATGGTTAGGAGAATGCTATGAACTGATTGGTTTAGGCCTGGGTGTGTGCCCTTCTTTGAACTCATCACTATTACCAGGAAGATTGGTTTACATCAGTCAGCAACCACTCCTTGAGCCAAAGTGAGATCAAACCCATCCAAACCACATGGCTGCCACTCTATGGAAAAGAAATGAATCCTAGGGAATTAAAGAGTTAAACAGATTAGGGGAGGTAGAAATGGGAGGAATTTCTACCTCTCAACTTGTTGCAATAGAAAGGTTTGGAAAAGAATCAGTGCCCCAAGTATAGAGAAATTCAGCTGCACACTGAGTATTTAACTAATGCTTCCTTTTATAATAATTATTATTTTAATTTCACAAATATGCATGGGGTGCATTGCAGAAATTTAATATGCATATACAATGTGTGAAGATCAAATTGGGAATGACGGCTGTTTTGTAAGAGCTAACTATGCAGATTTTCCCTGCATTACCTTCTTTGATCCCTGCACTGACCCACTGAGGTAGGCCCTGCTGACCCCATTTCACAGTTGGGTAAGATGAGCGCTTACCTCCTTTGCTCCTGATCACAGGTGCGGCACCATGCCCCACAGCATTTGACAACTTTGCACATCCCCCCCACTTGCTTCTTCATCCAGCTGCAGAGGTCACAGAGGAGCAAGAAGCCTGAGTTGGGGGTGGACGTTGACTCCCAGCAGGCCTGACTAAAACTGGCCCATGGGGAGCCCTGGAGAATCACCTGTTGCTGGGTTCTTCTTTAGGATGTCCCTTTGTACCTGCTGTCTTGTGTGATCCTCCCAGCAGTCCCAAGAGGCAGCCAGCCTCATTTTACAGATGAGGAAACTGAGGCCTGAAGGAATGGTAACTTGCCAAAGTCAAGCAAAGTCCAGCTCTTCATCCAGGGCTCACAGCAGGGACTGAGGACCTGGGCACAGCTTTCCCTGCATGACTCGCTGGGTTGGCAAAGTGATCCAAGCCAGGCACATCAGGGATGCTTGCTTTCCTGGCTCAGCCAGAGTCACCTGAGCTGCCTGCCTTCTTTACAGCCTCCAAGTACACCAGAGTGGAGCCACTGAGCCTCAGGGAGCGGCTGGCCCGCATCAACACGCACACCCTCTCCAAGAAGACTACCCGGCTGAGCCAGCTGCTGAAGCAGGAAACAGGACTGGTGCCCAAGGTGAGCATGGGCAGGGGAGGGACAGTCATCCCTGTGCAGTGGGTGGGCGAGAGGCTTAAACTCCTTTCAGAAGTAAAGTAGCTGAGATTGAGAATGAGGTGCCAGGAAGAGGTACCTCTGCCCAATTCTGAGGAGCCAGAATATAGGCTCCTCTTTGTCAGGGACCTTGTTACAGAGAGGAGAGCCAGACTTTGGGTCTTAACAAAGATCCAGCCTTAATGAGCTACCAGTAACTATTTGAACCAGCATTATTTGATTTACACAGTAAAGTAGGTGTTTTTATTGTCCCTGTTTTGCAAATGAGAAAACAGGCTCAGAGAGGGTAAAACACTTGCCCATGGTCACACAGCTAGGAAGCTTCTGTGTCTGATTCTATGGTATAGATGCAAAATTGTTGAGCTGCACTGCCTTTTAACTGTCCCACTCAGCTTTGGGGCTGCAGGAACCTGATGTGGTAGGTGGGTTTGTGGAAGATGGTTCCCAGTGAGGACATGGGACAAGGGAGCCAGTCATACACTGCCCCCATGTGGCTCTTCTCAGCCCTCACATGCGTAAATTCACTTTCAGATAGAAGACAAGGAATTTGATGACCTAGAGGAGAGGTTCCAGTGGGTGTCCCTGTGTGTGACGGAGCTGAAGAACAATGTGGCTGCTTACCTGGATAATCTGGAAGTGAGGACCCTGCAGGGTTAATAATGAGTGGGTCTGGACTGGCAGCAGTGCAGGCAGGCACCTCATCCCAGGACCAGCCAGCCCTGGCATCCCTCTCACTGGCAGGGTCAGAGTTCAGTGGGTCTAAGCAAGCCCAGAGAGACCAGTAACTGGATCTGGGAGAGAAAGAAACTCCAGTGCAGACAGGGGACAGGCAGGTAGCACTACTGAGTGCAGAGCAGGGAAGCAAGAGGACCCAGCAGGAGACTGACATCCAGCAGGCTGCCTGTGAGACATTTTCAGTAGACTTAAGTACAGTGTTTGAAATTTGGAGGCTGAGGCCAGGCATGGAGGTGCAAGTCTGTAATCCCAGCAACGTGGGAGGCTGAGGCTAGAGGATTGTGCATTCAAAGCCAGCCTTGGCAAATTAGCAAGGTCCTAAGCAACTTAGTGAGGCCCTGTCTCAAAATAAAAAGGGTTGGGAATGTGGCTCAGTGGTTAAGCACCCTTGGTTTCAATCCCCGGCATGCCCTCCCCCAAATATTAAAGACATTTGGAGACTGACTGACTGACTGAATGAATGATCTAAAGGAACAGCTGGAACTTGGCTCTGGCTGACGGTTGTTGAGCAGGAATGTGGGCCCTGTGTGGCCAGCTCTTCTGATTTTAAGGGAAAATACCCTGAAAATCCTGACATGTCAATATAAGCAACTAATTAAATAAAATTTTAAATGTTTGCAGGCCCCAGAAAATGTGTCTTTTTGAACCAAATTCAGCCCACAGGGTCACCAGTTTGCATGCCACCCAGAATGTCACTTTTCTTGGCCAGTGTGCCCCTTTTCCTGTCACTAGTGGTGACTCATTCTGCCAGCATGGCCCCCTTGGCAGTGGTTGCTTCAGTTCCACCCATTGGCACAGACCAGCCTGGTCAGGGATGATAATGGCCTCCATGGATAACAGGATTTGGGGTGGCCTTATTAGAAGTCTTGGTCCACACTCCTCTTTGTGGGAGTCAGATGCCCCTGCAGGCTCATGTTCCATCTAGAGTCCCCAATGCAAGGATCTGAGCAGCCAGCATCCTGTCCTATCACAGTGAGGCAGAAGGGGCAGATGCTCAGAGCCAGGTCAAGACAGAGGAGGAAGGGACCTGCAGGTATTGGGCCTGGACGGAGAAGCCAGAGGGATGTTTGGCAGCAGGATGACATTTGGAAGCATCAGAGCTGTGTTTGCTTAGATGCAGGACTTACATGACTTATGTGACAGATGTAGTGCTGGCACTGAATCCACGGTGAGAAAGGACTTCTGTGTTTTATCCTCCTACAGAGTCAAGGAGAAGCCTCTGGGTTGATCCATCTTTTTTGTGGGGTGGTGAGCTACTGGGGATCTCACCCAGAGGGCACTTTACCACTGAGTTACATTCCCCAGCCCTTTTTTATTTTTTGAGACAGGGTCTTGCTAATTGCTTTAGGGCCTCGGTAAGTTGCTGAGGCTGACCTTGAACTTGCAGTCCTCACATTTCACCCTCTAGAGTCACTGGGATTACAGGCATTCATGCCACCGCACCCAGCTGTGCTGGTCCATCCAACAGGTGTGGAACAAGTCAGAAGCTCAGGGGTCTTCAGCAGGCAACAGTATCCAGGCAGAATTTATTAACAGTGTTTTATTTTTAAGGCCATTATTTTCATATGTCTGACAGTTATTACTGGTTTTCTGTTTGTGGTAGCATCACAAGGTATTTTTTTTTAAATTTTTTTGTAGTTGTAGATGAACAGCATTCTTTTATTATTTTTTTATGTGATGCTAAGGATCAAACCCAGTGCCTCACACATGCTAGGCAAGTGCTCTGCCACTGAGCTATAGCCCCAGCCCACAAGGTATTTTTTTAATGCATTGATTTAAATAGCAATAGATAGTTGGAAAAGTATTAATAGAAAGATGCAGAATGCAGACATGGCAAAAAAATCACAGGTGGTTTGCAAATGCATGAAGTTCAAAAGTGCTGGCAGGGGGGAGAAGATGTTGACTCAGTCTCAGGAAGAATTCATAATCACCCATGATGTACAGGGGTAGAACAGGCTGTGTGCCTGCTTGTCTTGGGGGTGGGGGGAGGGGGTGCAGAGGGCCTGGACTACTCTTCCGGAGCTTGGCTGCAGGGGGATTCAGGCAGAAGATGACCTTGATGAGACATGACTGCCTGTCCCCTGTTGACCCTGAGCGCAGGCTTTCCTCCGCTTCCGGCCGCATGAATGCGATCTGGACATCCCCAGAGGGGCTGTGGAGCAGTACAGCAGCCTGGCCAGAGACCTTCAACGTGAGGCCTTCCTGGAGTTTGTGAGTGGTACTTTTCTCCTTCCTTTGTCAGGCAGGTAGCAGCGCCTACAAGGATAATATTTGAAAGTCCAGCACTTTACACAATTGCCACATCCATAACTGCTCTGGTCAGCAGGGTAGGGATTACTATGAGTGCATTTTCTGATAAAAATAGCCCCAGCTGATGTTTCTTGAGCCTCACTCTCAGCCGGGCACTGTGCCAAGCCCTTTACATTCTCTTCCTCATGAACTTCTCAGCACATGCTTTTGGGGGTGGTACTATTAATAGTTCCATTCTGCAGATGGGAGCTTGAGTCCCTGAGGATGTGACCTCTTGGGGTTTTTATACAGATGGTCAGTAGAGTGCTGGGGTCTGAGTCCCAAAGACTGTGCTCTTGACTATGACCCTATAAAAAAATCTTTTTCAAGATCTTTGCACAGTAATGATACTAAAGTGACATAAAGTGCCAGGCATCCTGGTAAGCTCGTTACCAGCCATCCCTGTGTTTCAGACCTGCAGACCGAGGCCAGGAGAGATGAGATATCGTCTTATAGGCCAGAGCCACTTGGTGGACTGGGGACTGGAGACCAAGCCTGCCTGCCTCCAGAGCCCCCTCTCCTATCCCCTGCCCCCAGTTGCCTCCCTTCCCATCCCCCAAGCTCTTCTCTCTCCACAGAAGCAGCGGCTGGAAGGCTTGGTGTGGAGGCCACTGTGCAGCTTGGCCAAAGCCCTGGCTGGCCCTCAGAACTTGATCAAGAAGCGTCTGGATAAACTACTGGACTTTGAGCGGGTGGAAGAGAAACTGCTGGAGGTGGGCAGCGTGACCTACGAGGAGGAGGCGGTCCGGCACACCTACCAGGCGCTCAACTCTCTGCTGGTGGCCGAGCTCCCGCAGTTCAACCAACTGGTTACGCAGTGGCTGGGCCAGATCCTGCGCACATTTGTGGCCCTCCAGAAGGACCTTGCAGAGCAGGTGCTGAAGAGGGCCGAGAGCAGTGTGGCCCAGGTAAGGCCACTGGACTCGGTACCTCTGGGGCATAGCCAGGCAAGGCCCAGCCCCATCAGCCAGCTGATTGCAGGGGTGACATGGAAAGAGCCTTCCAAACAGGCCGTCAGGTGCCTAGGAGAGGCAGTGGAGACCTTCTAGATCTCATGCCTGTTCTCCCTCCTCAGTGCAGTCAGACCATGAAAGCAAAGAAAGACTGCAACTCGAGGCCATCCCAGATTCTGGGACTCAAGCAGACGAAGCTTTGTTGGGAAAATAGCAGACCTGGGACCCATCCCTAGGTGATAGGTCCCTTCTACATAGTCAGGAGTAAGTGTTTCAGACTGTTGTTACTCCTAAAACTTTTAGTAACCACCTCCTGGTGCACTCTTGTTATGAACCTGATCGGAGTACTTTCCATGCATTATCTCACTTAATCCTCACAACCACCTCACAGAGGAGGTTGTATTATTATTCGCTTCATTTTTAAAATAAAGAAGCCAAGGCCCAGAGAAGTTAAGTTAGCTTACACAAGGCCACACAGGTAATGAACCCTGGTGGTTTTGTTCCAGAGCCTTGCTCTGAACATAGTGCTCAGCATGTACAAAAAGCATGAATAGATTCCAGAGAGGTTTGCGCAAATCTCAAAATGCAAACTTTCAGTTTAAAATTTTGAGGACTGGAGTTGGTACAGGAAGGAGCACCCAGCTGCTTCCACATCTGGCTCTGTGTTAACTTAATTCGAGCTGAACAGCACTCAAGTCAGACCTTGGCCATCCTGTCTTTCGTGTTAGGGTTAGGGTTAGCCCTGTTCAGCTTTCCCCATCCAATTCCTTCCATTAAAATTGCCCTGAGATTTGTCTCCTCCTCCCATCACCTTCTGACCCAGAGCCCCAATCTGCCCATCACCCCTCCCTCCAGCACAGTTTCTGAGTGTGATCCCATGATCCCATTCCCTTTGCCAGGACTCTGCCTCAGCCTCAGGACTCTGCCTCAGCCTGGAAGTCCCCTCCATTGTCCCCCAGGCTTTCCACAGAGCCTGGCATACAATGTGGATGAATGAGTCTTTCCAGGAAACTCTCAGAATTGCTTGTCCCCAGGTGGAAGACTCTATCCCCCCAGCCCTTAGGATGTGCATAGCACGGGACTCTATCCCCCCAGCCCTTAGGATGTGCATAGCACCGGAGCCTGCCTCCTGCAGAGGGGCAGAGGCTGTTCCTCCTCAGGAGGGCTGGCACTGTGGCCCTTTCCTCTTTTGACCCCTCTCAGCATTTAGCACTGTTTTTTTGTTTTTATTTTGTTTTGTTTTTTGAGGTGCTCGGGATTGAACCCAGGACCTTGTGCTTGCGAGGCAGGCACTCTACCTACTGAGCCATATCCCAGCCCCATGAGTCTCCTTTTCTGAATTGAGTTAGGCCTGAGCCATCTGCAGAAAGAAGCATTTATCTTCCCCAGAGCAGGAGTGTAATCTGGCTAGGTGATCTTCTGATGCTCCTCTGGCCCTCTGCACCCCTTGGCGTGGAGTCTGAGATGTGCAAGGCTGGGCAGTGTTTGGGGCCAGTAGGGGGAGGTTGTGACAGCAGAAAGGAAGTGCCTTTTCTGATTGGTCCTGAACTGCAGACTGTTGGTTGGGGCCTGCCAGGGGTTGCTGCCAGCCTGCCTTATCTGTGTCCAGTGGTCCCTTCACCTGGACACACCCCTGTGGCAACTAGGAAAGTCCCACATGGCACAAAACTCCATCTCTGCTCAGTCTGTGGAAGAAAAGCTGGAGGTCAAACCATTTGGAGAGGCGGCCGTGTCCCTGTTAGCTGTGGGGTCTTATGCTCTCCTAGCTTGTCTGATGGGAATGCAGAGATCCCTAATGGGGTCAGGGTCTCTGGACAGAGCGTTACTCATGACTCCTTGCGTTACAAATAACATGAACCCAAACCAGCTCAAGAGCATAAAGAATGTACTGACTGCACAAGCAGAGGCCCAGGAGGGGCTCGGCTCAGGCTGCACCAGGTAGGACTAACATTGCTGTCAGGGTTGTTTCCCTCTCCAGGTGGGCTTTGTTTTCAGGCAGGGTTTTTTTCTTCTTCTCTCTGTATGGTGGGAGAGTTGGCGAGGAAGATTTCCAAGCTTATACCTTTACCTTAGAAAATCCAAAGGAAGAGTGACCAAGCGCAGCTTTTACTTATTGAGTCTGAGGGGAGGGTCCGATTGACCTTGCCTTGCCCATTGTCATCCCTTGGACCAATCACTGGGGCAAGGAGGAAGGGATGCCAGGACCACCAGTCCTATGGCTGGGGAACTGTGACAGGCAGTAGCACCCGCCCTACAGAGGGAGATTTTCTTAAAGGTGACCAGGACAAAAAGCCTTGGGGCTAGCGTAAGGGTGGCCAGGGGCCTCTTGCCCCTTTGTCCTGCAGAAGGCTCTCTTGACAATGTCTGTTTCACCCAGCTGCCCCACCACCACCTCTCTGAGCCGGCCTTCAGGAAGCTGGTGGAGGACACACTAGGCCAGACTGGTAACCAGCTTCACACCTATCGAGAGAACTTTGAGAAAGTCCTGCCACCTCCCACTGCACAGGTAAGTGTCCCTCCCCACTGAAGACTG
Organism: Glaucomys volans; assembly: GCA_020662805.1. Lineage (NCBI taxonomy): Eukaryota > Metazoa > Chordata > Mammalia > Rodentia > Sciuridae > Glaucomys > Glaucomys volans. The sequence goes on from JAJEJO010005581.1 coordinate 264,061, forward strand.
GCCAGTTCTTTACCTGCCATTGGGAGAGGGGGCTCAATTCCTTTTATCCCCTTTTCTTTCCATTTGCCCCCCCTCCAGGTGTTTTCTGTTACTCATGGACCTATTTTCTCTCCTTTCTCTTTGTGAAGTGCAGTTGGGTGGACACATCCCCACAACATAGACCTCCTCTTCATGGCACTGAGCACAGGGACAGTATAGGACTTGGGGTCAAGTGTAAGAAAACAGCATGTTAATGTGGAATAAAATTAGATAAAAGGATGGCACGTGGTGATGGCATCCCAAACCTCTAGCTTCCTCAAAAATTTCATCCAAATGGGTCCTTTACCCTGACTCTGATACCAGCTCAAAACCAACATTTGAAATGAGTAAAAAGTTTGAATAAAAAGTCACTTAAATTTTCTTTTTAAAAAATATTTTTAGCTGTAGATGGACGCAATACCTTTATTTTATTTATTTATATGTGGTGCTGAGGATCAACCCAACCCAAGGTTGTTGTTTTTTTTTAAAGTGGTCTACTCTAAAATATAAGGAAGGGCGTCTTCCAGTCCATCTGAAAAATACACGCAGGTGGTCTGTGTTTTCAGTCACTGGTCATCTGTGGGGACAAGGGGCTCCCACAGCACAAAAGAGCCTGGACTTAAGAACTGAGACTGTGTGGTCGCAAGTGAGATGTGAATGGGGGATCGAGATGGCACCAAGATGCCCCGTGAGGGAGAGAAGGCCCAGGGACACAGATATGCATAAAGGCCAGCAGAGCCGGGCAGACAAGGTGGCCTTCACCCCTGGCCAGAGGGCAGAGGGCAGCAGGGACTAACTTCTGCCACAAGTCAGGAGGCTGACTCCTTGGTCACAGCTGTCCCCACCTTCCACCCCATGGTGAGGGCAGCCCACCACCTTCAGGTCAGAGGTCTCATGGGGATGGACCCTGAACTTGGGCAAAAGGGAGGGGGATGGAAAATAGAGAACAGTAGCCATTCAAACTTGTCCTGGCAAACTCTTCTCTCTCTCTACTTAAAACAAATTAAAATAACAATTTTCTTACTAGAGAAGCCAGGCATCCTAATTGTTGAAAAATTAGGAAACACAGGAAAAACAGAAAAGGAGAAACAAATGGAAATATCTATAATGCCAGTGTGTGTTGTAAGTTGGTAGGAAGTGACAGGCCTGTCCCAGCCTCCCACCACGCCACACACTCAGAGTCCAGCAGAAGTGAGGTGGCTCCTGGCATAGGAGCTGCCCTAGTGGTATCTTTAGGTGCGTTCTGGGGCCCTGCAGGGATGCTGCTCTTCTCTGTACAGAGAGCAGAACAAGCTTGAGAAAGGAGGCAAACGTCTGCTACCCCACTGACTTTTGCACTCCTGCTAGCCTCACCATTCTAAAAAGTACTTTCCCAGCACCAGTGTTCCAAAAAAAGTTGCCCCAGCCCTGCACATCTGTTTAGAGATCTGTTTAGAGACTGGAGTTGTCTTGATTCTTTATTCCTCTGTGTGTGTGTGTGTGTGTGTGTGTGTGTGTAAGACACTGGAGGTTGAACCCAGGACCTTGCACTTGCTAGGTAGGAGCTCTACTGTTAAGTGGCATCCTGTCCTGATTTATTTATTTTTACATTCCTGGGGTTTGAACCCAGAGGTGCTCTACCACAGAGCTATATCCCCAGCCCTTTTTATTTCTTATTTTGAGACAGGGTTTTGCTGAATTTCTCAGGCTGCCGTCAAACTTGTGATCCTCCTGCCTCAACCTCCTGAGACACTAAGATCACAGATGTGCGCCACCGAATCCAGCTCTTGTCCTGATTCTTACTCTTTTTTATTATTATTTATTTTTGTGGAGGGATAGGTGATGGGAATTGAACCCAGGGGCACTTAACCCCTGAGCAACATTCCCAACCCCTTTTTTGTATTTTGTTAGAGACACGGTCTCGCTGAGTTGCTTAGGGCCTCACTGAATTAATGAGGCTGGTTTTGAATTTGGGATCCTCCTGACTCAGCCTCCTGAGCTGCTCGGATTACAGGCTTGTACCACTGTGCCTATCTCTGATTCTGATTCTTAATCCTGACTATTCCCAAACCTAGGATTTCTATACCTGAGAAATCCAGAACTTGAGTTAGTATTTTAGAGAATCCCAGAAGTTGCAAGTTTCTCCTAAAATGCCTTTGGATGCTAAGAGCCAACCATCCACTAGTGAGAGCACAGTTTCCCGGATCAGGATGGGCCTTCGGTGAGAGAGGTAGAGTGGGTCAGGACCCCTGGCTACAGCACATGCAGACACCAGGCTTGATACTTCACTTGAGCCCTGTGTCTGTCTCTGTCCTTCTTCTCCCCAGCCACTCCTTCCAGGTTCTGAACGGCAAGTACAGGCTCTCCTCAGCAGGTATGGCCCTGGGAAGCTGTACCAGGTGACAGGCAACATCAGTGGGGCTGGGACTCTGGACCTGACCCTACCACCGGGCCAAATCGTGGCCCTCCTTCAAAACAAGGACACCAAGGGCAACAGCAACCGCTGGCTGGTGGACACTGGGGGTACGTTGCCTTCTGGGAAAATTACCCAATTGAAGTTGGTGGGGAGATGGGCACTCTAGTGGAACAAATTCTGGCTGTGCAAATCCAAGATGGGAATGAGCACAGGTGACAGATACAGGGCCTGGGGCACAGTCAGCTTTGTATGACTCAGTGGGGCACCAAATGCCCAAAACAGAAATTCAGTCTTTCATTGCAACATGCTTCATCAAGCACCTGTGTTCTGGGTACTTTGAAAATAAGACAAGGGCCAGGTGCAGTGGTGCATGCCTCTAAGCCTAGCCACTTAGGAGGCTGAGAAAGGAGGATCATGAGTTTAAAGCCAGCCTCAGCTATTTAGCGAGGTCCTAAGCTACTCAGTGAGACCCTATCTCTAAATAAAATATGAAAAAAGGGCTGGGAATGTGGCTCAATGATTAAGTGCCTCTGGGTTCAATCCCGGGTACCAGGACAAACAAACAAACAAAAAACAAACAAAAAAGTGAAAATAAAACAAGGACCCTGCCTTGGGGATCTCATAGACTCAGAGTGGACAGATACATACAACATCAGCAATATCATGACAGATGGAGCTCTGCACAGAGAAGGGGTGCCTGGGTTCTGTCTACACTGACAAGAGCCTGATGTCCAGAACCAGGGTTGTAATGAAGCCACCTCCTCTCTGCTGGCCCTGGCCTTGGGTGTGCTGCTCAGGTCTGGGTGCCCCTGTGTAGCCGGGCTGAGGACAGGAGGTGCCATGAACGTATGACAACAGATGGCCCAGCAGCCTGTTCCAAAGACAGGCTTGTGACTCACAAGGTGAGGGTTGCCTAGGACTGTGGTGAAGGGACACAGAGACCACGATGTCCCCCTTCGGACAGTGTGTTCTAATTGTTGTGTAAGTGTTTTAATGTGTATTGGAAAAAACATAACGAATCCATAAGCCCATGATGGTATTCATAATATTATGTAGAATAAGGCCAAGTTTTAAAGAGTGAGTCAATGTTTAAAATTAAGAAAGTGGTACAAACACACAGAAGTCACGGAAGAGTGCTCTGATGACTGAAGTGGGGAGACGATGGAATGTGGGTGGAAGCAAGGCCTGGCCCCTGAGGACGGATGTGGATCCTGGCCCCACCACTTTCCTAACTCTGTGAGCCCAGGGAAGTCACAAGCTCCTCTGAGCTCAGCCAACTCAACGTAAGATGGAGATCATAGCATCACCCCACCTCGGGAAGTGGTGTGAAGACTGAGTCACATGCTGGTCTGTCACCTGGCAAGCCCTCGGGAACTGATGGCTGTTCATAGTGACAGCAACCAGAACAGCGCTGGAGTAGCCGTTGCATGAGAAGGAACAGGCCCTTGGAGAGGGGCTGGGCTGGGGGAAGGTGCCCGGGGAGGGGGAGCCTTGCTCTGGGCAACCACTAGAGCAAGGACATGGGGCACCGGGAAAGCAGTTTTTATGCCAGTCCAAGGGAGAACTTTGTATCTATCTCTCTGTCAGCTGTTTACAATGGAGTGGATTGCCCCAATAGAGAATGAGTCTCCTGTCACTGGGGTAAGCAAGCAGAAGCTAGAAATCGTGAATCAGAGTGGGAAGGGGGGCTGGGAGGGTCCTGTGTGACCCTGTCAGGTCCCCCTGGGTGCTGAGAAGCTGTTGGAGTTTCCCTCCACTGAACTGGATGGGAAGGTGGCCCGCAGTTGGTAACCTTCTTCATGTTCCCTAGGACATCGGGGATATGTTCCTGCCAGCAAACTGCAGCTGTACCATGTTGTCCCCAGTGAGAAGGAGCTCAGAGGACAGGCAGGGCCATGCCAGGACTCCCAACATCTAACACCAGAGCCAAGTCCAGCCCCTGTGTGCTCCATCCCAGCTGTAACCCAGGTGAGTCTGGGAGAGGGCTGTGGGCTTGCCTCCCCTCGGCCACCTGGACTGGGCCTTGGATTTTCCTCTTCTGTCCAAGTCTACACTTTCCTGCTGCCTGGAGGGGTCACCAGGCCTTGACCAGTGACCATATCAGTGGCCTGGCTGGGGGTGTAACCTGGAGGAAGTGGCCTCCTGCCCCTGCCACATTGACAATAGAGAGCTAATTGTTGTCCCTATCAGCTGGGTGAGCAGGATTCATTCATTCACTCATTATTGGCCAGCTGTGGTGTAGATGAGACACATAATGACGAACAAGAGCAAGTCATGGTCCTGACCCTCCTCAGATTTATAATCTGGGGAAAACAATGATTAATAAAATAATTGCACGGATAACCGTGAAGTTAACAGCAGGGATAAGTGCCAGAGCCCTGCGTGTGGGGAGGTTTTTCTGGGAAGAAGGAAGCATTTTCTTAGGAAGAGTGAGTAGGAATTAACTGAATAAGGGTGTGCCAGGGTACAGGTGTACATGAGCTCTCCAGGAAGTATGCATGGCATATGCAAAGGCTCAGTGACAAGAAGGGACAGGGCTGTGTGAGGGACTGGATGAATCCAGTGGATGGGGAAAAATCGAGGGGCTGGGTGGGGTGAGGTGCTGCTGGCAAGGTGAGAACAGTCCATCAGGGGTCTATAGCCTTGGCAGGGACATTAGTCTTTCTCATAAAAGCAATGGGAAAGTTGGGTGCAGTGGCCCACACCTGTAATCCCAGCACTAGAGAGGCTGAGGCAGGAGGATTACAGTTTTGAGGTAGCCTCAGCAACTTAGAAAGACCCTGTCTCAAAAAATAAAATGTATCTCACTTGTAGAGCACCCCTGGGTTCAACCCCAGTACCCAACACGAACCAAGAAAAGGCAGTGGGAAATATGAATACCCATGTTCATGGCAGCATTATTCATAAGAACCCAAAGTAGAAACAACCCAAATGTCCATCAACATGATAGGCAGGCAAAATGTGATAGCCAGACAATGGAATATTATTCAGCCATAGAAAGGAATGAAGTATTGTCATGTACTCCAGTATAGATGAGCTTGGAACACATGATGCTAAGTGAGAGAAGTCAGACACAGAAGGCCACCTGTTGTAGGATTCCTCTTATATGAGTGACCAGAATACTCAAATCCATAGTCTGTGCATTTGTGGGCAGGGCTCAGGGGAAGGGTGCAGGGAGTGACTGCTCACTGCTCTGGGGTTTCTTTTTGGGGTGATGAAAACCTTCTGGAATTAGAAGATGGTAATGGTTGCACTGATCTGTGAATCTATGCAAAGCCCCTGAATTGTGCACTTTAAAAGGGCAACATTGTTGGGCATGGTGGTGCAAGCCTGTAATCCCAGTGGCTCGGGAGGCTGAGGCAGAAGGATCACGAGTTCAAAGCCAGCCTCAGCAACAACGTGGTGCTGGGCAACTCAGTGAGACCCTGTCTCTAAATAAATAAGGCTAGGGATGTGGCTCAGTGGTCGAGGGCCCCTGAGTTCAATCCCTGGTCCCCCTTCCCTCCAAAAGGGCAACATTATGGGTATATGAATTACATCTCAAAAAACTAAAAAGTCACTGAAGGGTTTAGCTTTGCAGGGGCCGAGTCCTTGATGGGACAGCAGCTCCGTGGGGTCCTTGTGAGGACTGGATGAGCTGGCAAAGCTGGAGGGTCATATGATGAATGTCCAAAAATGAAGGGTGCTCTCACAGGTATCTGTAGCAGTCAAAGGGGAGCTGCACAGGTAAGTGACAGAAAGAATCCAGCAGACAGGGGTCCCAGAGGTGCTGAGGCCAGGCCACGATATCTTGGTTAGCATGCTGAGGAGCCGAAGCTGCTGCATGAGCTGTGTGGACGCTGGGGGAAGCAACTGTGCTCAGCTCCTGCTGCACCCACCACAAAGGCTCTTGGCTAGTGTTCTCCAGCCTTAGACAGAAATAGTGCACCATGGCCGCGAGGGACTCTCAGGGCCAGAGGCCCTGACCACCCAACTCAGCCTTAGCCCATTTTCTCTAGGGAAGGTCGCCATTACCTCCCAGCTCAGTCAATGCAGGCAGTGCCTTGGGGAAGTCCCACCCTGGGCTCAGCTCCCCAACACCCAAACACTTCAGCTGTTTCCTTTCTGTTCCTGGGGCGCTCAGTGGACTCCCCTGGGATCCTCCCAGGCTGCACCTGGTTCCTTAGGTTTGGCCATCGTGATAACAGTAGTAGTAAACAGAATTAAAGTAGCCTGGGCCCTTGCTGTGTACCAGGTTCTCTGAAGCCCTGCATGTACATTCATTCATTAAATCCCTCAGTGACCCAGGAGGTAGAATAGCATTACTCCCATTGCATAAGATGATGAAACAGAGGCCCAGAGAAGTTAAATAGGAGTTTAATAAATGCCCTCCTGTCTGATTTTTTTTTTTCTCCAGTTCAATGCTTTTCCCTAAAAGTAACCACAGTGCCCAAACCCCTGCTTCTAGGCTGGGAAACTGGCCTGGGTGGATGAAACCCTTGGGTCTGGGGAGGGCGAGACTGCTGGGCTGGCTCACCTGCTCTGAGGTCACAGCTGTGTAATTTTGAATAAGTTCCTGACTTCTCTAAGTCTCAATTTCCTACTTGAAAAAGTGGGGCAAAGAGAATGATATAATTGTGAAAAACAAGACCCAGAAGAGTCCTGGAGAGTGCCAGCTGCCTAGTAATTGCTTGCTGTGGTACTAGCAGATGTAGTTGTCTTTGGCACAAAGGACATGCTTGGGAGGCAAGGAATGCCCAGCAGTGGGGATGGAGTCGGATAGATGGGAACAGGATAAACATCCTCTGGGGGCTGACATTGCCACATCACCTCTGTGTGTTTCAGGTGGTAGCAGTGTACCCCTTTGCGGCCAGGAGCAGCCACGAAGTGAGTCTGCAGGCGGGCCAGCCGGTGACCGTCTTGGAGGCCCAGGACAAGAAGGGGAACCCAGAATGGAGCCTGGTGGAAGTGAATGGGCAGAGGGGATATGTACCTTCCAGCTTCCTGGCCAGGGCCCCAAGTCCAGCTCCATGGGGCTGGACTCTGCCCTCTTAGGGTGCCCTCCTCTGTGTTGTCAAGGAGGGAGAGGTTTAGAGATTGTGATTCTGGTGGGAAAAGAAGCAAAGAAAATGCAGAGGTGGAAGAGATGAGGCAGGGTGAGTGAAGGGCATCCAGAAGGCAGCAGGGAGAAGTGGCTGGGCCTGGCAGAGTGCCAGGTGGGGTGACCACCAAAGGCCCCAGCCAGGATCCCTCACTATGTCTACTTTAAGAAGCCATGCCAACCTGCAGTGACAATTCCCTGGCTGGCAGGTCATGGCGATTGGCCAGTATTAGCCTCAGCTTGTGGTCAGTCTTACTTATGCTTCTGTTCAGGCCTGCCCACAAGAGTGGGCCACCAGGTAAATGTTTCCTGTGTGCTGTGTGGCTGTAGGGAGGGAGCCCTGGAGAAGTCCAGAGCTGCCTGGCCTGACAGTTGCAGCATGTATCAGGGGTTGACCAGTGTCTTTTTTCCTCCATACTGTGAGCTGTTATCTGGGACAGTGAACCACTGGGAATCCTCTTACGTGGGGGTCATGGGTTTGTCCGGCCAGTGGAAAGGTTCCCAAGAGACTTTTGGCTGGACCCTGGAGGAGGTGTGACCGAGTCACAGTTCTGGAATGTATGTAGGCAAATTCAGGGGTGGTTCCTGGGAAGTGGGGATTTTGACAGCGTGTTAGGTGGGGTGCGTGAGGCTGTTGACAGCAGTGTACAACCTTGTTTTCTCTGGATTTGGGGACAAAGGGACATGCAAATCATTGCAGAAACTCTGTGAGGTAGGTGATTACAGGCCTTGTGGGTGGGGGTGAGGTAATGGCTTGGTTTCCCATTTCCTGGTGGAGGAGCCAAGGAACCCCCTTGCTTTCAGGTTGCCTCTGAGGCCCTGGAGGCAGCAGTGGGAGGGAGGTGAGCTGGCTGTGTGCCTTAGACATAGGACACAATTGCAGCTTTCCCACCCAGAATGACTTAACTCACATGGCTGTGAGAGTGACATGAAGCTCAGGGTGTTGAGGCTCCTTGTCAACCCTGAAGGGTGATACCAGGGTAAATGCCATCAGTGGTGTGAGGTGGCCCCAGCCATTGCTGGCCCAGGTTGGTAGTCCTGTGCACCCTGTGCCCAGCCCATGGCAGCAGACATGGCTGATGACATAGTGTTCTTTCCCTTCAACCCAGGGTCTTGGGGTCCTTCTCAGTACAGTCACGCAGGGATTAACAATAGGAATACCTTCTGAGACATGCATTGTTAGATTTTGTGGTGCAGATGACATGTACCTGCATAAGCTAACAGGCATGTACCTGTATAAACTAACAGAGATATAATCTTATAGGACCACTATCATACACACAGTTCATAGTTGACATCTTGTGACCCACAACTGAATTACATGGTCATTGATATTGAATCCCCTTGACAACATTTCTGCTACAAGAAGCCTGACCTGCTGGGCAATACTGGGGGCAGCCACTGAAGGGCCATCATCTCTGGACTGATGCTTTGTGCTAAGATTCATTGCAAGATTTGCAGAAAGGGGGAAAATCAATCTGCTGTGACCTTCATACACCTTGCAAGTTTGGAACTGACCCTCATGAGAGTGTATATAAAACACAGTTTAAGCCAGGTGCAGTGGTACACTCCTGTAGTCCCAGCAGTTTGGGAGACTGAGGCAGGAGAATCTCGAATTGAAAGCCAGCCTCAGCAACTCAGCAAGACCCTAAGCAACTCAGTGCAATCCTGGTTCTAAATAAAATACAAAAAGAGGGCTGGGGATGTGACTCAGAGGTTAAGCCCCCCTGAGTTCAATCCCCAGTACCAAAAAACAAAAACAAAAACAAAAACAAAAACCAAAAATCACACAGTTTAGATTTATTTCCAAGAATATGTCAGTATTATACATAGAGTGCCTAATGCTGTTAGCTCTGGTTCTAGAAGGCTCTTGAGAAATACCTGCTTGTCTGTGTCAGACAGGCTGTAATGTGCCTCCTCTGGGCTTGTTAAAGCATGAAGACTGAATAATGCAAGAGAAGCTCAGTCCCCACAATCCATTTCCCAGCCCCAAATTCACTTCACAACACGCTCTTGCAGTATTTTTCTTTCTTTTTCCAGCTCAGACTTCTGATAAAAATTGGAATCATAGAGAAACAGATAATAAAGTAGGAAATCCACTTGTGGGTTCCTCAGGTACTTACTGACAGCCTGCTGTGTGCTGTCAGTCTAACTCAGGGCTCCTCAGCACAGCTGCTCTCTGTGGCTACCTGGGCAGCTTTAAATCATGACACAAGCCAGGAGCCCACCTAGAGAGGCTCATGTGATTGACCTGGGGTGTGGCCCAGGCCTCAGCACTGCAGGAAGCCCCTCAGGTGCATCTAATGTGCAGCCAGACAGAGGACCCCTGCCTGGACACACAGTGGTGGACAGATAGCCCTGGGTCAGAGGTGGGATTGGGGTGAAGTAGGAGGTGCCCCATCTGAGCTTTTCACTAGCTATTTAAACAGGCAGCTTTAGAGGCAGTTTGAAATAGGACAACCTGTTCTGTCAGGTCCCAGAATGTATATTTATTAAGTGCCATTAAAAGGGACTGAAACAAAATTGGATGTTCTTGTGGGCATAAGAGAGAAAAATGAAATACTCTTGGAACCAAGGCTATCTCATGAAGGGAAAATAAAATGTGCTCAGTAGCATGTGGGTTATGGTTTCTCATAGGCCAGTGGATGAGATTAAAAGTCACTGAAGAGTGAGAAAATGCATATCTAGAAGATGGAAAATGGCCTATATTTTCTCCAGGGGACTCTGTAATGTGCCTTCTTTACCCCCAGATGCCTAGAACCCATTGCACTGTGTCTCATTTACTTCACTGTTGGGCTATCCCGTGCTAACTTGCTAAGATACTGCTTAAGAACTGAACAAGACTTCCAGGAGTTGAAGACTGATTCACAAGGGCAACCCTTGCTCCCTGCAGGAGAGTGAGACCTCTTTAACCCTTTGAACTCTAACTCAGTTTTGGACATGAGAATAAGATTGCAGTAGCCAAGGGCTGGGATGTAGCTTAGTGGTAGAGCACTTGCCTAGCTTGTGTGAGGTCCTGGATTCAATCCCCAGCACGGGGGCGGGGGGGAAGATTGCAATGTCCAAGGAAAGATGAATGAATTCTTGTTTGATGTGAGGAGCACTAGCTCAGTGAGTAACTGATGTGAACTGCTGGAAATAAAAGACTTCAAAGAAGACCGTGTGTCTGGAATTTGTGACTTTAACCATTGGGTAGTCAGCTGCCCCAGGGGGCCACACGCTCACTGGACACTTGGTATCTATAAAAATGGCACTTTGTCCACGTGTTCATTTGAATGTCTGCTGAACAGCCTTAGTGCCTCCAAGAATCGAACACAGATGCTGGAAATAAAGATATCAGACAGGTGGGGTCCTGTCCTTCCAGAGCCCACAGTCTAAGGGAGACAGACCAGTCAATAGTCAGGTACAAAAATGTAAGGGTCAGGATAGGGCAGTAACAGGAGCTCAAGGCAGGAGGTGGCCTCTGACTCACACTTGGTCCTGATAGGCCTCCTGGAAGGAGGAGGAGGTCCAGCAGGCACCTAGGGTTGGGTGAAGGTGGTCAGAAGGGCACACGGAAAAGGCCAAAGGTGATGGTGGTGATGGCAGGTGCCAGAGAGCTGGAGCACAGGTGTCTGCATGGTGTGGGTCAGCCTGGTGAGGGGCAGGTTTTATTCTTAGGGCAGTGGGAACCACTGAAGAGCTTGAAGCAGAAGAGTGGCATACTCAGAATTTTATTTTAGGAAGATCACTAGGTTCTGGCTGTATGCCTGACATGCCCACAGGAGACTGCCCACTCCACTAGGACAGGAAGCATTTATTCCAGAATAAATAAATAAATAAATAAGCAAGCCTCTGTCAGGTGCTTCATGTAATAGATGTTTTATACATATTGCTTTGACAGACATCATGGAGGGGACGGGAACACCAAAGCCCTGCCTTTAAGCAGTCTCCTGACTGGCTGGAGATGGACAGTATCAGGCAGCTTTCTGTCCTTCCAGGGCACAATGCCATCAGCACTAAAGGGGTGCCATGGGCCAGGCTTATAGGTGTTCAGCAGCGGGGAGATCCTAGAGGGCTGAGGGGCTCAGGGATGGCTTCCTGGAGGAGGTGGGGCAGGTGCTAGCTTCGTGGGATAAATGAAATTAGGGAAAGCAGAAGAGACAAGGTCCTTCTCAGACCTAGGGAAGCAGTGTAGCAGATGAAAAATGCCCAGCACTTGGACATAGAAAACCTGAGTCTGGCCGGGGATGGTGGTGCACATCTGTGATCCCAGTAATTCAGGAGGCTGAGACAGGAGAATCACAAGTTTGAGACCAGCCTCAGCAACTTAGTCTTATTTGAAATTGGTTGGGGATGTAACTCAGTGGTAAAACCCATATGGATTCAATCCCCAGTAGTAGTAACAACAACAACAACAACAACAACAACTTGAGTCTGGGTCTGCTTGACCATAGGCCAGTAGCAAATGCATTTATCATGATTTCTATATGTGAAGAAGTTTAATGAGACCTCCAGCCTTTACCAGGACCTCATTTCTAAAAGGGAAGAGTCATTTTAGGAAGCATGGCATAGCCTAAGATGCTCTGGACTAGGGACAAAGAATTTGATCCCATTCCCCACTCACAGGGACTGGAGTCCCCCACAATCTATTCACTTAACTTCGTCATTAAGCAATTTTTGAATTAACCTTTTGTTTTCTCATCTGTAAAATGGGTACAACAATTTCTTTTCTTACAGGATTGTTAAAGATTAAATGAGACAATTGGTGAAAAATGCTCTTGTAGAGAACCACAGATGTGCATCATGGAATATGTGAACTGTGACCACCAGGTGGCAGCAGGGTTCTGCCCATTGTCTAAGCAATGGCTGGGAAACCCCTCTGGGGTCAAACTGCAATACCCATGATGCTCAGCAGGGAGGGCAGAGAGAGAGAAAGGACAAGTAAGAGACATTAGGGAGTAGTGGGGACTGTGTTGGATCAGAGGCTGCTACACTAAGTCTAAAGACTGCAGCTTCTTGGTTGCAACCAATGACTGCCACATCAAAATGATGCCTAGTGGTACCAGATACTGTGGTTTTTCAAGAGAAGCTAGAAACTAGTTTTTGTTTGTTATTTGGTTATTTGTTTGTTTTTATATGAAATCTTACATGTGGAGGTTGTGCAATCTACACAAGCCCCTTCTTTGCATCGGCTGCCTGAAAGTGGGTGACTGTCCTGGATGGAGAATCTTCACTGAAGAATTAGTTTCACGTCTTCCTGTTTCCCATGAAATGCCTTTCTGTGTCCTCACTTTACTCATGACTTCATCGGACATTCATTTGTGTCCTTTAGATCTCTGGGTAGCTTTGTTTCTTTTTATCTTATTGTTCCTGCTGTTGTTATTGTCATCTTCAAATTTCTTCTAGAATGTTGGTTGAATTTTCTGACCTACCAGTGAGGATCCCATAGGACCTATCTCACAGGGTTCTTTGGAGGAGCAAATGAAATGCTGATATCAATCACTTAGCCCAGCACTGGACTCATTAGTACTCAGTTCACAGTTATCATTATTATAGGAACTTCAGGGAAACAGGAAATTTGAAGAAGGTTTGCCAGCCTGTCTGTCTCCCTGTATATGGGCTGTCCTGTCCACTTCTGTGTGGCAGCCTCCTGGTTGCCTGCCTGTCTTTAGTCCTCAGGTAAATGGGCTCCTTGGGGGCCTATGAGTGGAAGCTGAGCTCTACACAGTGGCTGCAGGTTTGGGACAGCCCTGAACCCCAGGCAGTTTGGAGCATAGGGCGCTGCAGCCACACCTCCTGAGCACCTCCTGGCTTCCATGAGGGTTTTTACTTGCTCCTCTCCCATTCGTTCCGGGTTCTGCTCTGTACTGCAGGGAGCCATATTTCTCAGGCTCTTTGCCCTTTGGTTAGCTGGTAGGTTGGGCCCCCGGGGAAGCACTGGCCAGTAGAAACCAAGGTATTTCCCTTTATCTTTGCTTCAAGCAGCATCTCTACCAGTGACTGGTCTCCTCTGTGATCCCAACTCCTACTGGACAGCACTCCCTCATGGTCCCAGTTCCATTGGACAGGTCTGTCTGGTGGCCCCAGATCCTGGACACCAATAACACTGCCTCTTCTCTACATCCCTCCAGCCCTAGAGCCTGTAATGCTTTTATTATTATTATTATTATTATTATTATTATTATTATTGGGTTTAAGCCCAGGGGTGCTTTGCCACTGAGCTATCTTCCCAGCTCTTTTTATTTTTATTTTGAGACAGGGTCTCACTAAGTTGCTTAGGGCCTGGCTAAATTGCTGAGGCTGGCCTCAAACTTTAGATTCTCCTGCCTCAGCCTTCTGAGTCACTGGGATTATTGATGTGCACCACTGTGCCCAGCTGTAATGTCCATTTTCTGTTGATGATCTCTGGGATGCTATTCAGACCTGCTTTCACCTGCGTAAACCCCCACCCCTTTTTTTTTTGGCAGTACGGGAGATTGTGGCCTGGGATGTTTTACCACTGAGCTATATCCTCAGCACCCCCTCCTTTTTTCCCTTTTTCTTTTTTTTTTTCTTTCTTTCTTTTCTTTTTTCTTTTTTCTTTTTTTTTTTTTTGGTACCAGGAATTAAATTTAGGGTGCTTAATCACTGAACCATATCCCCAGCCCTTCTTTTATTTTTTATTTTGACATAGGGTCTTGCTAAATTGCTTAGGCCTTGCTAAATTGCTGAGACTGGCTTTGAACTTGCCATCCTCCTGCCTCAGCCTCTAGAGTCACTGGGATTACAGGCATGTGCCATAGGCCCAGCTCCCCTTCCTTTTTAAAAAAAAAAAAATTTATATTGAGGCAGGATCTTTCTAAGTTGCTGAGGCCAGCCTCAAACTTGTGACCCTCTTGCCTCAGCACCTGAGTAGCTGGGATTACAGGTGTGTACCTCCATGCCTGGCTAGCCCACTCTTTATATTAAATCTCTTCTATTCAAAGTGCATAGAGTGGCTTTTGCTATCTCACTGCACAGTGACTGATAAGGCCCTGGGGTCCAGGGAGGGGCTGTGTCTTGGCACTATGGGCTTCCCCTATATGTCTGCCCCTTTCAGGATGCCCAGCCCTTAGGGAAGACATATCTGACTGAACCTTCTCTGGATCTGTCAACCCTCCCCACACAGGGATCCTGGAAGTACCCTCATCTGCAGACAGCTGAGTGGTTACACTCCAGGGCCAGTGGTTGTAGGAACCTGCAGAGCTGCCCCAGTCCTGACCAACTGAGACTACTACCGCAGGGCCCAGAACAGACAGACACAGAGAAAACCCAAGGGCACTGTGTTAGAGCAAAGCTTTGGGCAATGGCCAGGCCACAGAGCCCTAGAGGAGGGGGCAAGATCTTCCAGCCATGGCACTTGAGCAGCATCTGTATCTGGCCCTGACTCAGGAGGGGGAGTGAGCTCCAGGCCTTGGAGATGGATGGGGCTTCCAGCCAGGGAGGGCAGCTTGCCTTCATTCTGGGGTCTCAGAGTTCCCAGACCCATCTGCAGAGCTTCATAAGTGGGACTAGACCAGCCCATAGGCAGCAATAACAGCAGCTTCTTTTCTCTACTCCCAGTGCTGTTGGAGGGTTACATGAGAAATCCACTTTGCATGATTAATCCAGAGCCTGGCACAGGGAGGCTCTCAGGAACTACAAGCTCAAACCAAAAATCAAATCCAAATCTCGATAGCAGCCAGCCGCTGTGGACCTCATTCTGTAGGTATCTCCGGAAACAAGTTGTTGGGTCTGAGCCCCAGGCTGCTCCCCTGGGGCTGGGCCAGGGCTAGAAGGGGTTGAGTCAGGTGAAGCAGCGGAGGGAGTGGGACAGCACTGTGGCCCTGGGGCATGCTCCTCAAGTGGGGTAGGCAGCAGGTGTTCAGTAGGCAGTTGGAGCCCCAGTGGGACACTTGAGGACAAGCCTCTTCTAGTGGCCAGGCTGGACAGAAGTCAAAGCCAGGGCCAAGTGTGGGCAGCAGAGTTCCAATTTTTTGGAGGGATTCAAATACCAGGCCCTGGGGTCTCAGGCCCTTAAAGATACAGAGATCATAGCAAGAGGCAGAGTTGAGAATAGTGTGAGAGGCTAGGGTCCTGTTGTCAGGACAAGGGACTGTGTTCTGGGCCCTGGGGTGGCCTGGAGTTGATTGAAACCCTTCCCTTGAGGACAGGATGGTCCTGGGAGCCCCAGGGGCTGGACCTGGGAGAGGGTCTGGGGCTGAAGAGGTGGATGCAGTCAGGAGCCCAGACTTTCCACACAAGACGCCTGAGTCCACTCTTACCAGCTGTGTGACGTCCTTGAAACAAGTCAGTGAATCTCTGAAACCTCTCTTTCCTTTTTGTGGGTAAACCAGGAAGTAGTCCCACCTCCAGGGTTGTTGAGATGTGGAAAGGAATCAAGCATGGGAGCACTGGGCTGTGTATCCTGTACACATGAGGCTTAATAAATAATGGACCCTCAGTCAAGCAAGCCAACTTTGTCCCCTCCCGCCCCTTCCTCGCATGCCTTTCACGCTGTATAGGCAGCATCCCCAGTCCCTGCCTGTTCTCTTCTCTGGACTGACACTCCATTACCTCCACCTTTGCCCTAATGCTGTAGACCTGACCCCACACCACACGCAACTCTGAAAATACCCCATCGCTGCTTGAGCTCTTTCAAAACAGAAAGTAATTAGATGTCTTCGGAGGTCAAAGATCATTCCCCTGGGAACGTTAACTGTGGCCATGTCCTCAAATACTCTCTGGTGATTAAAGTCAGCCATCTTGAGTGACTGCGGCTCTCAGGGCCCTCCCCTCTGCTGACCGTGCAGCTGTGGACACCTTGCTGATAGGGTGGACATCAGTGAGTGTATGTCCCATTTTTGGTCTTTGATTTTTAAAAAGATATTTTAAAAATACCCCTTAAGCAACCATCAGTCAGAATAGTAACCGTAAAATGAAAATACAAACACAACACACACACGCGCGCGCGCACACACAGAAAAAATCTCAACATCCATCCCTTGCCTCTTCACAGACCCCTGAAATCTCAGGCTGGAGACTCCAAGGGTGGTGCTCTCCTTAGAAGCCATGCATCTCCCACCTCCATCTTTTTTTTTTCTTTTTCTTTTTTATTTATTTATTATTATTATGACTATTATTTTAATTCATTGCACACAAATGGAGTACAACTATCATTTTCTGGTTATACACAAAGTAGAATCATACAATTTGCCTATTCATACATACACATAGGCTAAAGATGTTTGTCTCATTCTATTATCTTTCCTTCCCCACCCCCTCCCCACCCCTCATTTTCTTCATTTTTTTTTTTTTTTTTGATAAAGGAACCAGGGATTGGACACTCGGCCACTAAGCCACATCCCCAGCCCTAGTTTGTATTTTATTTAGAGACAGGGTCTCAGTGAGTTGCTTAGGGCCTCGCTAAGTTGCTGAGGCTGGCTTTGAACTCGCTATCCTCCTGACTCAGCCTCCTAAGTCGCTTGGATTACAGGCGTGTGCCACCACGCCCGGCTTCTCAGTTTCTTCTATTCAATCCATCCCTTTTCCATTTTTTCCATACCTCCCCCGACCCGTGCTATGTGTCATCAACCACTTATAAAAGAAGTCATTTGGCCTTTGGTTTTATGGGATTGACTAATCTCACTTAACATGATACTCTCCAACTCCATCCATTTACCTGCAAATGTCATAATTTTATTATTCTTTGTGGCTGAATAATATTCCATTGTGTATATATACCACAGTTTCTTTATCCATTCATCTATTGAAGGGCATCTAGGTTGGTTCCATACTCTCGCTATAGTGAATTCGGCTGCTATAAACATTGATGTGGCTGCATCACTGTAGTATGCTGATTTTAAGTCCTTTGGGCCAAGGAGTGGAATAGCTGGGTCAAATGGTGGATCCATTCCAAGTTTTCTGAGGAATCTCCACACTGCTTTCCAGAGTGGCTGCACTAATTTGCAACCCAACCAGCAATGTATGAGAGTACCTTTTTCCCCACGTCCTCACCAACACCTATTGTACCCACCTCCATCTTAAGAATCACAGCCAAGGACAGGTTTTTGTCCAGATTTACTTTCTATAGTTTGTGTTGTGAAGATAATATGCTTTTTTGTTTATTTGTTTGTTTGAGGTGCTGGAGGTGCTAGGCAAGTGCTCTGCCTCTAAGCCATGTCCCCAGCCCTGTTTTTCTTAATGTCCTACAGTATGCCTGAAATGCTTTTTGTTTTTTAAACTAAAACTGAATGTTGAATCTGAATGATCTCACTTTATCCCCCAAAAGTCGGTCACCCTTCTTTAACTTCTCTAAAGTGCAACACCAACAAATAACTCACTCACAACCAGGACCCCAAAGCCATTCTTCCCAAGGTAATCTTCTTTTTGTGAATTGTTCACACCAAAAACCCAGGACAACTTCTGATTCCTCTTCCTCAGCTGCCCACATCAGTCCTTTGGCCAGGACTGTCCACTGCACCTCCACGACCTATCTGAAGTCGGTCCTCTCCCCACCTCCATCCTCTGTGCTGCCTTTTCCCTTATCACCTGCTTGGACTGCTGTGGTCACCTCGCATGGCCTCTGGTCCCACCCTAACCAACTCACTCTCCAGAGTGGTTCTTCGAAAAGTGCATTAGAAGTGTCTCTCCTTCACTTAAAACTGGACAAGACCCAAACTCCTGACTCTGACCCACAAGGCCCTGCACGACCAGCCTGGCCTTCTGTCCCACCTCCTGTTCCAACCCACCCCAACTGCTGTCCTCTAGTCACACACTGGCTCCCTCTCTTTCTCCATTGCTCCAAGCACATACCCGATGCCGGGTCTTTGCCTTGGCTGTCCCCTTCCTTGGCACTCTGCCTGTAGGTCTCAGCTGAACATCAGCTCCTCATGACACCTTCACTGATCACTGAGTCCAGGTGGCCCCCAGCCTTCCCCGCCCAGCCCTGTGCTCACGGATGAACCCCCCTGTCTTATTTTCACTACAACATAGGCCACTCCTTATTTTCTTGTTGATTCATTTCTTTGTTTATTGTCTGATTCACTCATTTAGAATGTAGATTCCTTGAAGGTAGGGACTTTATCCATCTTATTCGATGCTAAATTCAAATAATTTGGGGAATAGACATACTAAAAAATAAATTCTAGTTTATCTGAAATTCAAATTTAATTAGGTGTCCTGCATTTTATCTGGTA
>JAJEJO010005581.1:287730-394375 GCA_020662805.1 Glaucomys volans
GGGGGGGGAGGGGAGGCAAGAAAAAGAAAGAAAGGGCCTAATGATGTTTTTATTCAACACTTACTTCATGCCAGGCATTGTACTGAGCACCTTCCATACAACTCAATCTCTACAATAGCCCTGCCTTGTAGGTATTGTTATTCCATTTTAAAGATGATAAAACATGTTTGAGGCAATAAACTAACCAGAGAGGTCCCAGAGAGAGGACCAGAGTGAGAGTCTCAACCCTGATCTATAAGAAAAGGACATAACCCTGTGATCATGTTTGCCTTAAGGAAGCCAGGAAGGGAGCTGATTACATTGAGATGTTTTTCTGTGGCCTGAGTTTTGACTTCTTGCCCTCCTCTCACAAGCTCCCACATGTCCCTTACAGATGACCTGCCAGAGGCACACTTTTCCATGCACTGCTGTCTCCCTCGATGGTGTAATGAGTCCCATTCTGTGAAGGAGGCCCAGAGGCTGAGGGACTTGCCAGTGGCCACACAGGAGTTAAGAACAGAGCAGGTTCTGCACCCATCTTCATCTGACTCCAGGCCAGTCTTTGTTTAATGTACCCAACTATCTGACCCCTATGGAGCCCACATAGAGCATGGCATTCCTCAGATCTCTTTGTGCCCTCTTTGTACCTCCCCAACACCAGTGAGCACTCTTGTTTGATTCCAACAGCCTCTGAATGCACCTCCCCGCTCCAGTTCCTCCTGCCTTCCATTTTTTTTCTTTTTTTTTTTTTTGGAACCAGGGATTGAACTCAGGGACACTCGGCCACTGAGCCACATCCCCAGCCCTATTTTTTGTATTTTATTTAGAGACAGGGTCTCACTGAGTTGCTAAGGGCCTCGCTAAGTTGCTGAGGCTGGCTTTGAACTCGCGATCCTCCTGACTCAGCCTCCCAAGTCACTTGGATTACAGGCGTGTGCCACCACGCCCAACTCCATTTTTTTTCAGTGCTGGCAGTTGAACCCAGGACTCATGCATGTTTGGTATGTGCTTTGCTACTGAGCCACACCCAGCCCTATTTAGAAAGAAAATCTTTTGAGACCTGGTCTCACTAAAGTTGCGGAAACTTGTGATCCTCCTGCCTCAGCCTCTTGAGTTGTTGGAATTACAGGTGCATATCTGGATCTGCCCTCCTTTTAGTCTTTAAAAGGTGGTCATCACCAGGGTCAGCTTCAGACCCTCTTTTCAGGGCTTGCCTTTTTTTTTTTTTAAAGACAGGGTCTCACTAAGTTGATTAGGACCTGGCTAAATTGCTGAGACCAGTCTTTAATTTGCAATTCTCCTGCCTCAGCCTCTCAAGTCACTGGAATTACAGGCATGCCCCATCAAGCCTGGCTTCCCAGGGCCCTTTCCAAACTGTGAACTCTGCACCCTGGCTCAGCTGATTCTCCATTGCTCTCCCTGGCCTCTTTCATCTTGGTGGAACACCCTTCCCCCTTTCCCCTGACCCCTGCTAAGCCATCTTTCAAGTCTCAGTGACTGTCACTTCCTCCAGGAAGTCTTCCTTTTGGTTCAGGTGTTCTTCCACGTGTACTTCTGCTCAGATCCTTCTCCCCCTGGGTTGAAACTGTCTTTTTATTACTGAGACAGCACCAGGGGCAGAGGCAGTGTTTGTCTTGTTCACACTGCATCCCCAGAGCCTGGCACCGTGCCCATACATGGTAGGTGCTGAATAAATGAAGAAATGTAAGGATGAGGGTTCCATTATTATTGCTATTATTGCGATTGTTATTATTTGATTTAGCACCAAACTGATTGCTGCACACGCTTGCTTCCAAGCATATCGACTGAAGGAACAATGGAGGAATGAATGAAGGAAGGAACGGGCTCAACCCCAGCCAGCCTACCTCTTGGCTTTGCAGGCCTCTCTCCACTGCAGCGTGTTCTCTTGCAGAATAAAAGGATCCCAGCCCCTTGCTTGCCGACAGTGGGTTCTGAGTGGAAAGAAAACCACTTTTCTTTCACCAAGAAGAGTGTCATGCAAGAGAGAGGCCTTTCTAGTTGGCGAAGGGAGGGAGAGTGGGGCCTGAACCCCATTTCAGGATGGCCTCAATTGGCCCTGAACTGCCTAATAAAGTGTGAAATTGACTTCATCCTCCACCACGTCTCCCAGCTAGTGTGTCCCTGTAGCATCTCCCTCTGCTACAGCGATGCTGCGCTGCCGCCATCCCTTCCGTCACTGGCAGACAGGAGCGTCATCAACGCCCACGCAGCCCCGGAGCCCAGCGGCTCTGCAGAGCCCGTGAGCTATTTGGCCCAGGGCCAGGCTAGGCTTTCGAAGCCAGAGCGTCCAGAGTGCATGTCTGACGCACCTCTAAGCCAGCTACGGGGCCTCCTGTGCCTATGGACTCCTCTGGCACGGGCTTTGGGTGTGCGGGGGTGGGAGGCAGTGACGGCGTTAGGTGACGCCTCAAGCCCTCATCCCTGGCCATGGCACCAAATGCACCAGGGTGATAAATCAGAGCCCGGGCCTCAGAGGGCAATGAGATCACAGAGGTGTGCAAAGGGAACTCAGGGAGCCTCCAGGGGGGTCTTAGGTGCTGCTTGGGAGATGATGGAAGGACCCCCAGCCCCTTCTCCCCTAGAACAGAGCCATTTTGGGGGTCTATTTTGTTTTGTCAGTCCTGTTTAAGATTTCTTAGGAAGAAAGGCATTTGGTGGCTCCAAGGAGTCCTAAAGCTGGGGTTGCATCCAGAAGTCATTCTTAATCTTGCCTGGGAATTAGCTGCTGGTGGTAAGGAACACAGATTCTGAGCCCTGTAGCACTTTTGACTGTCAGCATCCATTTCCTCCTCCCCTGAAGGAGCCATCCCCGCCCACACTCCACCACACGGATTGCAAGGAGATCCTGGGTGATCCTCTGAAACTCCAGGGGCAAATGCCTCTCAGACCTGGCTAAGCACAGGTGGAGTGATTAGCCCAGGGCCAAAGCTAGGCTGCAGCTGCAGCCCCCAGGATTGGTCAGAGCTACAGAGGGAGAGATGCTCTCTTCTCTCAGAGGTCCCAGCTCTTGACTGTCGGTTTGGAACTGCTGGCTAAGAAGAAAGCCAAAACAGGCAAATCAGGACAAAGAATGAGAGAGAGAAGGAGAGAGAAACAGAAAGTGAGTGATAGTCAGGTGCAGGGGCACATGTCTGTAATCCCAGTGACTCAGAGGCTAAGACAAAAAGATTGCAAGTTCGAGGCCAGCTTCAGCAACTTAGAGATTCCCTGTCTCAAAATAAAAAATAAAAAGTCTGGGGATGCTGGGCACAGTGACTCACACTTGTAATCCCAGGTACTCTCAGGAGGCTAGGCAAGAGGATCTCGAGTTCAAAGCCAGCCTCAGCAACTTAGTGAGGGCCTGAGAAACTCAGTGAGACCCTTTCTCTAAATAAAATGCAAAAAAAGGGCTGGGGATGTGGTTCAGTGGTTGAGTGCCCCTGTGTTCAATCCCTGGTACAAAAATAAAAAAAAAAAAAAAAAAAAAAAGAGCAATAGAGGGAGGCAGGCAGACACGCCTGACTCTCTATGAGCACCTGGGTCGAGCCTGCTGTAAGTTTATTCCCCTGGGCTATTCAGACACCTGAGCCAATAAATCCTGCTCCCTTTTGTTCTTCAGTCAGTTTGACTTGGGTTTCTGCTCCTTGCCGTGGAGGGAGTCCTGATTCATACACAGAACAGAACCTATTGTAGGTCTGTTGAATCACGATTTCCATGGATGGAGTCTGAGAATCCTTATTTCTCAAAAAGCTTCTCATGAAATTCTGATGAAGTTTCACTACTCAGGTTGGGGCTGAGTAAACCTTGAGCAGTACAGGCCTCTTCAGGAAGGAAGAAAGAGGGCCAGAGTTGCTGGATAGTGCCTGCCACACAACTCCTGCAGTCCTGGGGTCGTTGCTGTAGTTGGTATCTCAAATGTCCCCTGTTTGTCCATGTGTTGAAGGCGGGGTCCCTCCTTGCTAGTGGGGGATGGTGGAACCTTTTGGAGGTTAGGGTTAGGGTTAGGTGGGAGGTCCTTAGGTAATTGGGGGCACATTCTTGAAGTGGATTGGGAGGCCCTAGGCTCTTCCTCTTCGTCTTTCCCTTCCAACCACGAGGTGAGTGGTTTTGGTGCAAAGTGATGGAGCCGACTGAAGATGGACTAAAACCTCCAACCCTGAGCCAAAATAACCCTTTTTCTCTTTATAAGTTGTTTATCTTAGGCATTTGTTGTAGTGACAGAAGGCTGACTAACAGCCTCCTCCCTCATTCTGGATCCAGGTTCCGTCTCTCTTTTTACTAGTCATGGTTCTTGATAGAAAATCATCCTCCATGGCTCCTTATTCTTCCTTCAGTCTTCTCCCACAGCCAGTCAGGCATCCTGAAGAAACACAGGACTAGTCCTCACACACTGCCAGGTATTCATTGTGGCCTGACTTCTCCTCTCTTTCCTATGGGATTGGCACCATTTGCTGGGTGGCTGAGAGGACCAAGGCAGGGTGTGTGGTGGTGGGTGCCTACTATCTCCTGCTTGTCACCTGATCCCTGATTCTAATAAAAGAATTCACATTGTCCCTTAGGGAATCAGCTTTTCCACTCTCAAGTCATGTGGGGTAAGCAACCCAGGTCTCCAGGGGACCCCCAACTCTCATGGGGTCTCCTTTCCTGCATCCTGGGGCATGAGACTTTGGTCTGTTCAGTCTCTGTGTTCAGCGTCTCTTCCACGGGATGTGGTTTGGGATGGACAATAATCCCAGTCTGTTCTGCAAAAATCACTTCCCAAGCCTTGGGCTCAGACTCCTGGGGGACGAGTTCCATTTCCACAAACTGCAAGATTTGAGCCTGGAGCGTTCAGAAACCATTTCACAACTTCCTGGAGGAAAGCTGGTCTAAGAATGAAGCTAATCCAAAAGACAGAGTTAGAGAGACCCTAAGCTACTGGAGACAGCTGACTCTGAAGCCAAGAACCCCTATACTTTTCAGTCACAGAAGTCTTGACTCCCTTTCCTGATTGAATTAGTCTGTGTCAGCATTCTTTGTAACTAAAAGGCAACTAGTATACGATGTGTTTTTGAAAAAGCTGGACTGTGCTCTTCTTTGGCCAGGACATGGATATATAAAGGGGGAATAAAGGGTGACAGGCTTGGGAAGTTAGGCTGGAGCCACATGGTGGAGGGCCCTGGTGACTCTGTGATGGGTGACTCTCTGGGGCCACTGGAGGATGCAGGATCTCCTGAGGCCAGGTGATCCCAGGACTTTTCAGACAGACTAAACTTTACCCTGAAGGATCAGGTTAATGTTTCTGCAGCTGCTCATAAAATAGAATTCTTGACCTGTAGCAGGACCCATCCCCTAGGCAACACTCTGGCCCAGGGGAGATTTGGGTGAAT
The DNA here is from genome assembly GCA_020662805.1 of Glaucomys volans. Taxonomy (NCBI): domain Eukaryota; kingdom Metazoa; phylum Chordata; class Mammalia; order Rodentia; family Sciuridae; genus Glaucomys; species Glaucomys volans. The sequence continues at coordinate 293,079 of JAJEJO010005581.1, forward strand.
TCTGCATAAAAGCTGCTTGCATTTATTAACTGCTCCTGAGGGTCAGGGGTGGTGAAGGCAGGGAGAAGCCCAGCGCAACCCACCAGCAGGACTAGAGGTGCCAGCAAGTGTGTCTACATCCTCTTAAATCGCCCAAAATAGGATACGGGCTGGCCGAGGAAAGGGAAAGCCCTCACTTCCCTCTCTTAGAAGACCTGCTTCTATTAAATGCAGCCCGAGCTTATATTCACTCTGGTCAAGCCACATTATGCTTTGCATTGAAATGGATGTCACACATTTGGCATGTCTCTCTGGTCACCTCATCTTACAATTCCTCTCCCATCATGGAAGAGCCACCATCAACTACTTTTCAGGACTCCATGAGTCAAAAATCTTGTGTCCTTGGGGAGGAGGAATCATCAAGAAGGAGACAAGGAAACAGTTGTCATTCTTTTTTATTCTTCAATAGTGGCAAAACAAGACAAAAAGGAAACCATGTGATGACACACTTAGGTCCCCATTGTCACCTGTTATAGTCAGTGCATGCGTTCCTGCCAGAGCTTCTGGAAACAGAACTCCCTCCATCCAGCTCTCCCTCCATTTGCACCATCTTCACTGGAGTGTCTCATCGGAAAAAGTTTGCCCAGTTCAGTACCAGGGACCACCATTCCTTCTGACTTTCTTCCAACCACACAAATCCAAAACACAAATGTTTGATTCTCCATACACACGATCTCGTTTGTTTTTATTTACATAATACAATATCCAGTGCTTTAAAAAAGTTAACATCCTCAATCTTCAAAACAATCCACCATAACAATTATTATCCCCATTTTATAGAATAAGAAACCGAAGCACATACAGGTTCAGCAGCCTTCCCAAAGTCATAGATCAGCAAATGACAGATCAGAAATTTGAACCCTAGGTGGTCTGCACCCTTAAACCTATGCCAAGGGTTGACAAACTCTTTCTGTAAAGGGCCAGATGGGATTTAGACATTGAGGGCCACACACAACGCTACTGCACTCCTCATCTCTAAAAGCAGCCTTAGATGACCGTGATGAATGGGATGGCTATGTGCAACGACACTTTATGTATGGCCTCTGAAATTTGAATTTCATATCGTTTTCAATGTTATGAGACAGTACCTTTCTTTTGGCTTGTTCTCCCACCACTTAAAACCCTAAAATGCATCTTTAGTTTACAGGTTGTACAAAAACAGGTAGGGTCATATTTGGCCTCTGCCCATGCTGGGCCCCTGCTCTCGCCTGGTCCTTAAAACATGCCCTTACCATCTCCATCTCCCTACAACAGCACTGGAGAGGCTGATGACTTATTCAAGGTTACCCAGCGGGGAGGTGGGGTGCTGGGATTTGCGTCTAGCCCTGGAAGCTGTTGGGGCAGGTGGGTAGGAAGCAGGGCTGGGGGTAGCAGTGCTGCCTAACTGGGTCTGAAGACATCAGTCTGCCAAGAGCTGGCAGAACCTTCCCCACCTCACTCCCATCCCAGGAGTTGAGTGCAGTAGCCTGAGGCCCCTCTGCCCTAATCTGCCACTGTGGTTCCATTTTCACACCCTCCTGGGACTTGTAGGCAATAGAAATGCTCTGCCTTCCAAGCCTGGAGCCAGAGCCCCAGAAAAACCCAGAGGCTGTCTTGACTTGGTCTGATCTTGTCAACCACAGCCATTAAGGGAGGGCAGACTTGATCTAAAAGGGCCCTGAGATGCCACTTGTGAGAACACTGCAGCTCTGGCCTAGTGGGGAGGGGAGAAGGGAAGGAGAGCAAGCAGAGGACAGGAGAGACAGAGGGACAGAGGCAATCACAGAGTCAGGGAGAGATGCAGGCACAGGTGTAAACACCCCCCCCACACACACACACGCCCACACACACACATCCTTTAAGAACTGTTTTTCTGAACCAGAAACCTATTACCTCATTCCCCAACTCTGCTGATGCAGAAAACCCAATATTGCAGCAGGAAATCTCCCTGTGTTACTGTTAATACATATTTGTGTTTTCTGGGTTTCTACCACTTCACTTCATGCAAACCAATGAGCAGGCCCCTTAGGTAGGCAGTGAAGAGATCATTTACCTGAGGAGAGATGTGGGGACTCAGAGAGCATCAATACCTTGCTCAAGATTTTACAGCAAGTGCCAGGCATGGGGGTGCACACTTGTAATCCCAGAGGTTCAGGAGGTTGAAACAGGAGGATCAAGACTTCAAAGCCAGCCTCAGCAACTTAGCGAGGCCCTAAGCAATTTAGCAAGATTCGGTCTCAAAATATAGAAAGGGCTGGTATGTGGCTCAGTGGTTAAGTACCCCTTAAAAAAAAAAAGCCAAACTGGGACTAAATGTCAAGACTTGTGACTTGTGGAGCAGGAGTGTAGCTCAGTGGTAGGGGCTCTGGGTTCAGTCCTCAGCACCACACACATACACATGCACAAACACACATGCACACACAACCACTCCTGATTCCCTGTGCAATAAGAATCATCTACACATCATGCCCAGAAACAAAGGGGACACAGTGACAAATCAGAAATTTGAACCTTGGTAGTTTCCACCCTTAAACCTGTGCCAAGTGTTTGCAGACTTTTTCTGTAAAGGACGAGAGAATATTGTAGACATTGAGGGCCACATACAGAGGAATGTATTTGCTCTCTTTCCTTCAAAGTGAGCCCCGAGGGTCTCTCTGGCAAGGAACAGACGGTGACAGGAGCAAGGGAGCAGACAAGCAGGTACATGATATCTTTGTGGCCAAACATGCTGGAAAACTGTGGGATGGTTGCAATGGTGGCTAGTGGATTATAGCCAGTTGGAGATTGGTAGCCAAGGGATCCTCATGGTTCAGTTTTCATGTACAAGGATGCTACGTCACATAATATTTTATTACTCAAATTGTATGACTTAGGCTCACTTCCACCACTTCTGAGAATGACTACCTTCCCCAGAATAACTCTCCCAGAATAACTCTCAGGGCAGTTTCTTAGGCCAAAGGGTCAGTTTGGTTCCTACTTTCTGAAAGGAAAAAATCTAGGAAGCTGCATCAGTAGGTACCCTGCAGTTGCTGATATTGCCACAGGGGGGCACTGTGGAAAAGAAGCAGCTTGGTTGCCCAGAGGCAGGAGCCTGGAAATTTTGGGTCTCCAAGACCTGTAGGCCCAACCCCAGGTGCAGTGCCTACCCCATAAAGGAACCACTTCATTGGTCAAGGCACATTGCATTTGGCTGGTCAGAGTGCTTTGTGAAAAGGAATAGACATCTCTAACACAACTATGGTGACTCCATGACACACAGACCTGGACAATTCATGTTACAGCTCATTATTTACTACACACACTGAAATACAAGTGTGTATCTCCCCAGGTTTACCAACACTGTGCTGAATGGCTAGGTTGGGATCAGTTTTCAGGCTCACTTCCCAACTGTTCCTGGAAGCAGCAGCCTCCTGTGTGCTTGCCCTTTCTGGAATGCACAGAATTCATTCCTCCTCTTGAAGACGCACCCTTTCCATTAAGAGAGATTGCCTCTTCCCTCTTTCCTGGAGCAGGGCTGGTTGTCAGCTCCTGCACCCACCGCTGGCGCCCTCTACTTGAAGTCAGAGGGGTCAGATCCTTCCCCTTGGAAGTCAGCAGGATCTAAAATTCTCTTTCCCAGGACTTTGACTCTGGCATGAAAATGCAATGGTTTCTGTCCAGTGTTCCATTTCAATAGCAGCTGTAGGGCAGGGGGAGGTTGTTGATAGCACCTTGACCTATTACAGACAATGGCAACTTCTCCTGCTTCCTGCTTCTTGATCCTTCAGAGTGTCCTTAATTCCTGCTGACCCAAGCCTGTTCTTACCTCTCATCAATTGTGGAAGCTTCCATTGACCTTCAAATTAAACCCCTTCTCTTTGGTTTCTGGTGCTTGCACCAAGAACCCTGTCGGACTCAACTCCGAAGAACCCTGCCTGACCCAACCCCCCAAATTTGCCCCAATTTGTTCCCCAAGAAGATACTTTAAGTCCCCCAGGGAAAATCTCTGCCTTGCTTCATATATAAAATAAAAATCTTCACACACAAAAAAACAAGTCTAAAGTCAGGCACCATGGTGCATGCCTGTAATCCCAATGCCCTGGGAGGCTGAGGCAGGAGGATTGCAAGTTCAAGGACAGCTTTAACAGTTTAGCAAGCCCCTCAGCAACTTTGTGAGATCCTGTTGCAAAAGAAAATCTAAAGAAGTCTGGATAAATTCATCACAATGGAATAAAATATTAAATCCCTCCCCGCAAAAAGAAGTCTAAGGATGTAGCTCTGTACTTAAAGCATCCCTCGGCTCAATTACCAGTACCCTTCCCCCAGGAAAGAAAAAAACCTAAAATATGCTCCCAAAATGTGGGCAGCCTCAGCTCAGGGCGATGAGATTTCTAAGGTTTCATATTCCTCTTTTTGCTCATCTGTGTCCTCTGAAAAAAAATTTTCCATGTTCAAAAACTCCTGTTTATGTGTGTGTTTCCTTCATTTCAGTTAGAGAAACTGAGACATTCAGAAAAGAGCTCTAAAGCCCTTTACATCCGGAAGGGGTGAGGCGGGCCCCTGCAGGGGCGTCCTTGAGAAGGAGACTTGGGCAGTCTCTTGGCACCGCCCACTAGCTGTTATCAGACCATGGGAAGGTGGAGTTATTGACAGAGCCCCAGCGGATATCTCAGTTGGCTTTGCTGTGTGCATAACTCAGGGCAAGTCCTTGCTCTCCTTGACCCCCAAGTCCTCCCACATAGGCGGGTAGGGGATAGAACAAAGTGACCTCTAAGAGTCCAGCTGCCTAATTCTGGGGCCTTTTTGAGAATCATGGCCTGTTGAGAGAAGCAGCCCCTGGAGACACCTGGAATCCTGCCTGCTGGGTGGGAGGTACTTTCAGGTCCCACATGGTCAGGACTCTCTGAGTCCCACAGGACAAATATCTAACAAATGAGCTTAAGCACAAAAGGGACCCCATTGCCTCCTGTAACTGAGGTGTGGCTGGGTCCAGGGACTAAAAGTAGTCATGAGGACTCTATCTCTTCTTCATCCTCAGGCAGGTCTTCCCCTGCCAATCATCAGGAACTCCAGGTTTACCTTGCCAGCTTCACACCACTTCAAGGATTCCAGCAGGAAATCCTAGCCTGACTCTTTTTTTTTTTTTTAGATAGCTAATTTTATTTTGTGTATTTTGTGTTTTGATCACAATTAAAATTTCAAACAATGCATAAAAGATAAACAATTGCAAATCTGTTTTGTTCTGTTTAGATATACATGACAGTGGAGTATATTTTGACATACTGTACATACATGGAGTATAACTTATTCTAATTAGGATCCCATTTTTGTGGTTGTACACAATGTGGAGATTCACTGGTCCTGTATTCATATATGATCACAGGAAAGTTTATGTCCGATTTGTTCTACTCTTTCTTATTCCCATCCCTTCCTTTCCTTCATTCCCTTCTGTCTAATCCAATGAATTTCTATTCCCCCACTTGTTGTGTGTTAATATCCACAAATCAGAGAGAACATTAGGCCTTTGGTTTTTTGGGATTGTCATATTTCACTTAGCATGACAGTCTCCAGATTCAACCATTTACCAGCAAAAGTCAGAAAGTCATTCTTCTTTATGGTTGAGCAATATTCCATTGTGAGTATATAGCACATTTTATTTTATTTTGTTTTGTTTTGCGGTACTGGGGATTGAACCCAGGGCCTTGTGCTTACTAGGCAAGCGCTCTACCAACTGAGCTATATCCCCAGCCCCGTATTTTATTTATTCATTCATCTGTTGAAGGTCATCTAGGTCGGTTCCATAGTTTAGCTGTTGTGATACCAGCTGCTATAAACATTGACGTGGCTGCATCACTATAGTATGCTAATTTTAAGTCCTTTTGTATAAACCAAGGAGTGGGATAGCTGGTTTGAATGGTGGTTCCATTCCAAGTTGTCTGAGGATCTCCACACTGCTTTCCAGAGTGGCTGCACTAATTTCTGGCCTGATTTGCTGTACTACATTAGGTTCCAGGCCCACTGCAGAACCAGTCACTCAGTGGAGCTGGGAATGGATTCTGTTGATTGGCCATACTCAGGTCACGCTCCCCATCCCTTCAGTAGGGAGGTAGGGTGCCAATCACTCAACATGCTGGTGAGGAGTTGAGCAGGGGCAGTTCCTCAGCATCACACCAGGAGCTGTTACAGAGAGGGAGGGGACACTGAGAAGAGAAAACCCAGAGATTCTCTCACATTATCAGGGGTTGTCTGAGTGTGTTCCCTGGGCCAGACACATCAACATCACACAGAGACATCACACAGAGCAGATTCACAGAGCCAGCCCTACAGGGACTGATTCCCACCAAGAGAGGGGGAAATAGCCACAATGGACTCAACATGTTCCAAAAATGTTTGTGTATTTGTCTTATTTAAATCAGATGTAACCCTGTGAGGCAGTTACACTAAGTCGGAATGTAATTGTGTGGTAGGCAAGGTTAAGTAGGGATATGAACTGTAAGATGGGTAGCATTACATCAGAAACAACCTGTGTGGTAGGGAATGTTAAATTCAAAGTAAACTGACTTGAGCTGGGATTCGGGGCAGGGCCCTCTCATTTGAAATCAAGGTCTTTATTCTCCACTCATGCTGCCTTCTGAGATGCTGTGTTTCTAGTTAGGGGTAGAGGAGCTTGGGGAAGAGTTTGCAGGTGAACCTCTGATGTCACTTTTTGTGGAAAGAGTGCTGGCCTAAATCAGAATTGGGCCACACTCACAGCTCCACCCTTGATTAGCTGTGTGACTTGAACAAGTCACTTGGGTGCTCGGTCTTCCATTCTGTACAATGGACCATGCTAGTTGACACCTAAAGTCTCGTTCAGTTGTTCCCAGATGTTATCAGGAAGTTCCCAGCAGATTAATCTGCTTGCCGGGATCCTAGGGGCCTGATCTGAAGCACTCCCATGTTCCGTCTTGACCAGGTATTATACTCATTTTGCTTGTCACTTAAGAATTCTTGTTGGATGAGGTGGCACCTATCTGTAATCACAGCCAGTTAGGAAGCTGAGGCAGTAAGATTGAAAGTCCTGCCTGTCTCAAAATAAAATACAAAAAGGAATGTAACTCAGTGGTAGAGGACTGACTGGTTTAGCATGTGTAAAGGCCCTGGGTTCAATCCCAAGCACCAACACAAACAAACAAACAAAAATTACTCCTAGCCTCATGGAGGATTCCTGTTTTTCTTTGTTTGTTTGTTTGTTTGTTTGTTCCCACAGGCTTAGAGAACAATACAGCTCAGATAGAAATTCTAATATTCACGATTAAATCTTAGAGGACTAAGAAGACTCCATAGAAACTAAGAAGACTCCATGGAGTCTCAGAACATGCTTTCATAATTCAAGACTGCAGAGTGAGCCTGCCCTGATTCCATCAACATTCATCAGCACCTGCTACATGCAGCGCTGTGCTGGGAAGCAAGGACGACCCAGAGACGAATGAAGGGGCAGGACCCCAGCTCCAAGGAGAGCAGCCACAGGTGCAGGCATGGCCCTCTACTCACCTTCATTGTGATCAGGGAAACAGAAATTAAAGTGCAATGTTTGGGGCATAAAGAGAGGGTTAATGCCCAGGGCTGGCATGGATGGATGGCATTGAGCACTCTGGTACACTATTGGTGGACTAAAAATCAGTGCAGCTTTTTTTAGAAGGTAACATGCAATATCTCCAAAATATTTTATTTTATTTATTTTTAATTTTTTTTTTTGAACCAGGGATTGAACTCAGGGACACTGGGCTATTGAGCCACGTCCCCAGCCCTATTTTGTATTTTAATTAGAGACAGGGTCTCACTGAGTTGCTTAGGGCCTCGCTAAGTTGCTGAGGCTGGCTTTGAACTCATGATCCTCCTGACTCAGCCTCCCAAGTCACTTGGATTACAGGCGTGCACCACCACGCCCGGCACACTCCAAAATATTTTAATGTATGTACCTCTTACTCTAACAATTCCACTTCCTCAATAAATGCTTCCTGCTGGGCTAGGTGGCACATGCCTATAATCCCAGTGGCTCAGGAGGCTGAAGCAAGAGGATCACCAGTCTCAGCAATTCAGTGAGGTCCTAAGCAACTTAGTGAGACCTTGTCTCTAAATAACATATAAAAAGGGCTGGGTTGTAGCTCAGTGGTTAAATGACCCTCAGTTCAATCCCTAGTTAAAAAAAAAAAAAAAGAAGAAGAAGGAGGAGGAGGAGGAGGAGGAGGAGGAGAGGAAGGAAGGAAGGAATGAAGGAAGGAAGGAAGGAAGGAAATAACCTAAATATCCATTAATAAATAATTGGCTAAGGAGATTCTGGTAAAATGTACCAGCATGGAATAAAATCCAATGGCAAAAATGAGGTTGTGTGTGTGAACTGATGTGGCACGATCTCTAAGATATATCAAAAACTAAGAAAAGGAAAGAACAGCGTAGAGTATGCATCTCTCATGTAAAAAAAATGGTAAGAATGTTCATGCATGCTAGTTTTTTATATGCACAGATCAGGGGATGACAAACTACAGTCCTCAGGTCAAGTCCAGCCTGCTGTCTGTCATGGCACGGCCAGTGAGCTCAGATGGCATTTAGATTTTTACATAGTTGAAAAACAGTCAAAAGAAGAATCTGAGGCACATGATAATGACATGAAATTGAAATTTGTGTCTATAAATAAGGTTTGGTTGGCACACTTATTCATTTATGTATCATCTATGACTGCTTTCTCAATGTAATGACAGAGATGATTAGTTGTGACAGAGACCATAAGCCTGCAAAGCCTAAAACATTTACAACCTGGCCCTTCCCAGGCTGGGTTTGCCGACTCCTGGCCTGGCCTTTCTGGAAGGGAATACTGAACTGGTGCCCAGCAGGCTGCTCTGAGAGGGGACTGGGCAGCAGGGAACCAAGGGTAGGAGTGAGACATCTCACCAGGCACCCTTTGGCACCTATTCAAAAAATGTCAACAAAGCTATAGGTTTATGTATGTGAGTATGTTAGGATGTATATGTGTAGAAAAATATTTCAGCAACTATGTACTAAATGGATAATGAAGTTACTTTGATGGAGAGAGCCAGCTGCAGAGAGGGGAGTCAAGTGACTTAGGTATTGTCGCAATGTTTCACAAGGAGAATCACTTAATGCATAACTTGTGCAATTAAAAATAAAGAATGTAGGCCAGGCGTGGTGGTGCACACTTATAATCCCAGTGACTTGGGGGGCTGAGGCAGGAAGGTCTCAATTTCAAGGCCAGCCACAGCAACTTAGTGAGGACCTAGGCAACTTAGTGGAGACCCTGTCTCAAAATAAAATATATTATTCTATTTAGTATAACATCCTCCAGACTCACTCACATTGCTGCAAATGACAGGGTTTTGGTCCTTTTTATGTGTAAATAATATTCCATTGTGTACATATAACACATTTTCTTTCTCCATTCATCTGTAGATGGACACCTTGGCTGAGTCCATATCTTAGTTATTATAAATAGCACTGCAATAAACATGTGAGCATAGAAAATAAATAAATAAATAAATTTTAAAAAAGGACTAGGGAGGCAGCTCAGTGGTTAACGTCCCCTGGGTTCAATCACTGGTACCAAAATAATAAATAAATAAAATAAAGAATGAATTCATCAAAGAGGAAAAAACAAGGTGCATTCATGAAAATAGCCCTTGTGGTACTTTTAGAGCTGTGTGTTCTGCCATGTTACTGTAGCTCCTGGAGCGGGGTGTGGCCCACCCCAGGCTACCATGGGGCTAATCTAGTTATAGAATGAACACAGCTACTCCAGAGATGTGCCCCGAGAGTTAAGCATGCTCAGAGGACCGCAGAGTTCAGAGTGTGCTGGGCTGTTCTGGGCTGGCATGGGGGCAGGGCCCAGAGTGGCAGAGCAGGGACATCATCCCCGACGCCTCCTGGCCCAGGGCTGTAGCTCTCTGTGGTCTGCAGGCACCTTGCTGGAGGAATCTGGTGAGCGCCTGAATTTGCTTTTCCTTTACAGCCTCTTGAAAGACACTAGGGAATCTACTGGGGCTTGTGCGGTCCCAGCTGTCACTGCCACTCCTTGGATGTGCCCTAGCAAGCACCATCTGTGGTGTCACTGCTCTCCAGTGGGCGAGAGGGACTCCTTCTGCCTGCTGTCCAGGTCTGCAAGAATCCCCTGCCCAGGCACCAAGCCTGTGGGGGCTTCAGCAGAACTGCACAGAGGACATCCCAGGCAGCCTGGCTCAGGGGACAGCCAGAAACAGGGGTGTCCCACACATGGACAGGCTGAAGATGCCTCTTGTTTTCCTCACTCCTTTTAGAAACAAGGCCTGTATTTTTATTTAGGGAGCCCTTTATGGTCAGTCCAAGTTGGGTGGGGAGATCTGACCCAACCTTGGAATCAAGATTGGGCACCTGGTACAGGCCTGGCCAATCAGCACATTATTTCTCTAGTCACAGTGATTGGTTCAGAGAGGGTCATGTGACCCACACTAAGCCAATGAATGTCATCCCTAGGATTTTTGCTGGCACTGTCAGGAGAGAGGAACTGTTTATGCTGGGATTGTTACATGCAGAGCTAGGCTGAGAGCTGCCACTGGATGTTTTGCCACTGTATAGAGTCAGTGACCTGAGGACAAAGCTGAGATAGAAGGAAGCAGTGTTGAAACTTAGAGGCTGAGTTCCTGATGATGTCATTAATACTGGTTTTCAGTTGTGCCTGCAGTCTTTTTTTTTTTTTTTTTTTTTTTTGCGGTGCTAGGGATTGAACCCAGGGCCTTGTGCTTGTGAGGCAGGCACTCTACTAGCTGAGCTACATCCCCAGCCCCCTGCAGTCTTTATTTTACTTACCCTTCCCTCTTTTGCTTAGGCTGGTTTGTATTGGCAAGAGTTACGGCTGAGACTCAGGACTGGTGGAGCCTCGCTTTGGTCAGACTTTGCACATTTCATGGAATACCTCCTCCCACAACCCACTACTCACTCGGCCCCACCAGGTTTTACTGAGTGCATTTAGGACCCCCTGTTACACCACCCTGTCCCCAGGTGGGCTGCTTCTCTGGCCTGCTGATTGTCGACCTCTCTTTGGGTGAGGTGTCTGACCTACCTAGTAGTCCATTCTTCTAAATTTCAGTCTTTGATTATCCAAGACAGCTGTGTGTGTGTGTGTGTGTGTGTGTGTGTGTGTGTGTGCCTGTGCACCCGCCCTTTATGTTTGAAATGCAGAGACCTTTTTTGTTCTTTAACCTTTATTGAGCACTTCCTGTATGCCAGACTCTGTGCAAAGAATATTTTATGTATAGTCTCATGTAATCTTTTCAACAACCCTATCAAGTAGGTTTTATGATTATTTTATGATTATTTTCCCTTTTCAAGAAATGGGAAGCAGTGGCTTAGGAAGATGAGATAACTGGCCTGAGATGAAACGGATGAGTCACATCTAGGATGAGGCAGGGCTGGGCTGGGCTATGGGAGGGGACTGACCCCAGGGCCTTGTTCTGACCACTGCCCCTATGCTACTAACCTGAGTGGACTCCAGGATCACTTTAGTGCAAGTGCCCATTCCAGAACCTCACCCCCTTCAAACACCAAGCCAGAGCTGAGCAGGCCTGAAAGATGCTTGGCTTTTTTATTTTATTTTTAATTTTTTTTTGTAGCATTTGTTTGTTTGTTTGTGTTGGTGCTGGGTATTGAAACCAGGGGTGCTTTGCACTGAGCTACATCCCCAGTCCTTTTTATTTTTTTATTTTGAGACAGAGTCTCATTAAGCTGCTGAGGCTGGCCTTGAACGTTTGATCCTCCCGCTTCAACTTCTGGAGTCACTGGGATTTCAGGTATGTGCCACCATGCCCAGGGAACGCCACTTGGTTAAATGAATGCTCTACTGGACCCTGAGGCATGAGGTCCCCAGGACCTCACCCTGACAGTAGCCACTGTCTCCCCAGCAAGGACTTTGGCTCTAGAAAGGAGTTTGGCGTTGCCAGATCTATTCTTGCAGGAGCCAAAGTTCTGGCCTGGCTGAGGAATGATTATGACACAAGACAAACATCTCTGCTGACAGAAGGAAAAGGGAGATCAAGGGCATAAGAATGAACAACTCAGGCAGGAGAGGAAAACAACAAATTAAAGAATAACATCATTCCACTCCTCAGGGGGTGGCTATGAGGGGAGGAACTCTTAAAGGTAAGAGGTGTAAGCCAGGGCCTGGGAGAAACTCAGATTCTACACGTTTTCTTCATTCTTCCCTGAGAAGAAACGAGTCTCATGGCCCCAAGGATGAAGTTCAAAGTTTTAAAGCTTATCACCCAGCAGGATCTGGCCAGGCTCTCTTGAAGCCTGGCTTTTAGACATGCTGTCCTCTCTTCCTGGAATTCTGTCTCTTCCCTTTCCCTCCTTTGCTTGATGAACTTCTACACATGCTTCAGTCTGAGCATGGCTGGCACTTCCTCCAGAAAGCCTTCGCTGACCACGAAGTCTGGGTTAGGCGCCTCCCGGCTCTCATCTCACTCTCATGGGTTTCGATTGTAACACTGGTATTTTTGTTTGATTCACACCACTAGACTATAAAGTTCTGAAGGAAGACCCATGCCTATCTTGTTCCTTATCATATTCTCAGCACCAGACACTCTATAACAAGTCAATAAATGATAAATGTGTGAAAGAAAGTTTAAGGAACCAAAACAGAAAGCCCAGGGGCAGATACATGCAGTACTCACTGTGACCACTAGGTGGCGCACTGCCATGGCATCCCTGATAAGGTTGGGCTGGGAGTGGGGGTGAAAGTGAGGGATGAGCAGGTTAATGGGATGAGGCAAGACTCCCCAGTGGGCCTCTAATCTTCTCCAGCTGGAGACCTTTGTGAGCCTTCAATTTGTGTGTACGGAAATCCTCGCTCAGGTAATTCCCTCAATCCAGAACCTCATTCTCATGCAGGGTTACATCAGCATGCTACATACAAATCAAATGCTTTTCAGCAATACGGTTCTTGACTTGCTTACCAAAGAGTGGGTGTCCATATGGTTGTTGTTGTTGCTGTTGATTACTTGAAATGGTTGTTAAAGTTGCTTTTCTTATTACTGTTTAGAAATTAGGTGGATACTGTGACTTTCAGAATCTGAGCCACCACTGGGACCAGTCTTCCGTTCAAGTTTATCCAAAACCTCTATTTTTTGGCTTGAAAATAAACACAAACATACCCCCTCTCCCCTCCCCTTTTTTTCTTACCCTTTGCTGAGGATTGAACTCAGGACCTCAAACATGTCAGGTGAGTGCTCTCTCACTGAGCTACATCTCCAGCCCAAAAGCCAACTTTTGATATTACGTCCTGAGAATTTCGGGGTACATGACAAGTGACAACAAAGCCATGTTGAAACATAGCCTCTGGGCAGCAGGCTGGGCTTACTTCCTTGTGCTAGTCCAGTGTATCACACGCCTGGTGCAATGGGACCAGCAAAATGACAAATTAACATATGCCCTGAGCATTCTGGTTCACTCACTCCTGGTGGCACACGCCTGTAATCCAAGTGACTTGGGAGGCTGAGTCAGAAGGATCACGAGTTCAAAGCCAGCCTCAGCAACTTAGCGAGGCCCTAAGCAACTCAGTGAGACCCTGTCTCTAAATAAAATACAAAATAGGACTGGGGATGTGACTCAGTGGCCGAGTGTCCCTAAATTCAATCCCTGGTTCAAAAAAAATTAAAAAAAAAAACATAAATAAACTAAACATCAAACTGAACCTTGCTGTGAATCTAAGGTAGCAAGCCAAGGGCTGGCTGCTTTTCCCCTAAGCCCCACCAGCCCCACACTCTTATTAGAATGGTAGTATCATTTGCAGAATTTTTTTCCTCTGGTTTGGACACAGTGGTGCATGCCTGTAATCCCAGCAACTCAGGAGCCTGAAGCAAGAGGATCACAGATTCGAGGCCAGCCTCAGCAATTTAGCAAGATCCTGTTTTAAAATAAAAACTAAAAAGAGCTGGGGAAGTGGGTCAGTGGTTAAGTCCCCCTGGGTTCCATCTCCAGTACTCCCCCAAAATTTTAAATTAAAAAATAAATATAAAAGATTTCCCCCTCTGGAGGGTAATAAAAACCTCAATGTGGCATAAATTCAGTAATTTGGAGCTTGTGAGAAGTCAGGAATTGAGGGTTGGATTACTGAGGTTAATTCTTGGTGACCGGTTGCTGTTCCTGTGACTGTTAAATAACCTCTCTGTCCCTTTGCTTCCTTATCTTCCCAGTGGAGGCAGCAGGACTGCCAGGCTGGCCCCACCAAAGGCCTTCTGAACCTCCTCTTTGTGCATGTATTTGACTTGGAGCTGGTTCCAGACCAGTACAGTCACAGTAAGAATTTACAAAGGACTTTGGCAATCTTGCTTCGCCAGGCTCCCTGGCCAATGCCAGTCTTTGCCCATTACACTCTCCCATCTGAACAGAGTGGGAATTATATGGACGCAGCCTTATTTGTACTCCTACCATCCAGCCAGGATGACAACCATGAAGATTGCTTTATGGTTTCTTATGCTGTGGATTGAAGGGTGTAGAGCAGAAGTTGAGTTGGTCAAGGGTGGCCCAGAAAAGGGCACATTGGTTAGGGAGGCCCAGCTAGCACCCGGTGTCCTTGCAGCCCAGGTGGTGCATTCTCCCTCCTGGGGGGGCTGTTTCCAAGTGCTGTGTGTGTGTGTGTGTGTGTGTGTGTGTTGGGGAGAGGGGTGGATATGAGTAGATATGAACCATTCAATCACAGTTTTTTTCTCAATGAGGATATCATGGTCTTCCTGAAAAACAGGTTTGGTACTAAGCTTCATATGAGATTTGGCAGTGATTGCTTGGATAGGACACCAAAGTCACAGGCAGCAAAAAAAAGAGAAAAATTGAAAAACTGGACTTCCAGAAAAATTTTAAAAATTTTGTGTACCAAGACATTATTAAGCTGGGCACAGTGAGTGATGCATGCCCATAATCCCAGCCACATGGGAGACTGAGGCTGGAGGATTGCAAGTTCCAGGCCAGCCTCAGCAATTTAGTGAGACCCTGTCTCAATAATAATAATAATAATAATAATAATAATAACAACAATAATTAATAAAAATAAATAAATAAATAAAAAGGGCTGGGGAGGCAGGTAAGTGTACACTGCTGGGTTCAATCTCCAGCCTGGGGGAGGACGTGAGGGAGAAGGCACTATGCACAGAGTAAAAACGTGACCCCACAGGATGAGAGAAAATATTTGCAAATCATATATGCAATAATGGATTAATACCCAGAATATGTCAGGAACTCCAGAAACAACAACTTGTATCTAAAACTGAACAGAGGACTGGAATAGATATTTCTCCAAAGAAAATATGCAAATAACCAATAGTCACATGAAAAGAT
The DNA here is from genome assembly GCA_020662805.1 of Glaucomys volans. Taxonomy (NCBI): domain Eukaryota; kingdom Metazoa; phylum Chordata; class Mammalia; order Rodentia; family Sciuridae; genus Glaucomys; species Glaucomys volans. The sequence continues at coordinate 308,433 of JAJEJO010005581.1, forward strand.
GTTTATTTCACATCAAAATCATTAGAGAAGTATAAATCAAAACTACAATGAAATACAGCCTTGCATCCATAAGAATGGCTTAAAAAAAAAGACAGAAAAAGGAATGAAGAAATAATGAAATTATATGAAACAACAGTAAATAACAGGTGTTGGCAAGCATGTGGTAAAATTGGATCCTTTGTGCACTGTTGATGGGGATGTAAAATGGCCCTCTGTGGAAAGCAGCATGGCACTTCCTCAAAAAATTAAAAATAGAATGTGCTACCACATGGATCAGCCTGGATGACAGTATGCTAAGTGAAATATGCCAGCCACAAAAAGACAATACTATATGATTTTACTTATGTAAAGTACTTAAGAGTAATGAAGATCACAGAGACAAGCAGGACACGGTGGTGCGCACCTGTAAAACCAGCTACTTGGAGGCTGAGGTAGGAAGATTGCAAGTTTGAGGCCAGCCTCAACTTATCAAGATCCTGCCTCAAAATTAAAAAAAAAAAAAGTGGAGGTGGGGGGACTTGGGATGTGGCTCAGTGGTACAGTGCTTGCCTCGCATGTTCAAGGTCTGAATTTAATCCTCAGCACTGTTTGAAAAAAAAAATCACAGACAATAAAATGCAACCTTTTGGAAGGGGGCTGGGGAGTTATTATTTAATAGGTACAGAGTTGCACTTTTATAAGATGGAAAGAGTTCTGGAAACAGATGGTGGTGATGGCAACACAACATTATGAATGTATTTAATACTACTGAACTCTACACTTAACATGGTTAAGTGGTGAATTTTATGTATGTTTTAGCACAATTAAAAAAGTTTAAGAAATGAGTTCAGTACTGAGTTCATTGTTATTAGATGGGTGGGTGGTAAGTGTTGAGGCGCTGGAGCAAGAAGAAATGAGACCAAGTCCATGGCCTCAGGGAGCCTACGGTCTAATCAGGAATGCAGAGTATTAATAAGCCAAGATTAATGGCATAGTGCAAGGCTCCTTGTCACTCCAGTGTTATCTGAGGTGATACGTCCTTTGAGATTAAACAGAATTGGTGGGAACACTAACCTCCCTCATGTGGGAAACCCAATGCCCTCCAAAGGCTTCTCTAAGTTCCCAGGAGCCTGGGTCCACCACCCTGTGTCCCCAGGCCTGAAGTTTCAGCAATCCCTGGGGCTGTTTTGAATCCAAGGCAATTTTTCCTTGTTTTCTCTGAAAACCTGTCCTCCAGGGATTTGAGTACAGCCAACTTTACCAATGGCTTGGTGTGGTCAACAAGACCAGCAACTATAACTTAAATCCTAGGCAGAGGCCTTAGGCCACCTAGCCTGGCTCCTCCCTGGCCAGCTGCCTTTGCAGACCCTCTTGCCCTGTGTGGATAACTTGGGCCGCAGGCCTTAGAGTCTGTTTTCCAGGTCACCCCCTGGGGCTCCCCAGGAATGCAGTTCTCACTGTGTTATTTGGAGCAGATTCTCTACCCCATGTTTACCTAACTCCAGATCCATTCACCTGGCATGCTATGACTTTTTGGAAGCTGTCTTCTTCTTAGGATCTCATTTTTACCTATAGAGGGAAACTGAAAAAGGCATTGTAATCTCAGTCCATTGTCTCTCTTCTACTAGCTTTTTCAAGAAAAGAAATCATCCACAGATTTAATTTTCCATTAGTAGGAATTATATCTTCCCTCTTAACAGAAGTCATTACAGTGAAGTTGGGTTTTAAATGACATTATTTTTTGTCTGTGCACTGTCCCATTCATCCATTCAACAAACAACCAGGTTCAGCAGAAGGTGGATTGTGTAGTGATTCAGAGTGGCTCTGTGGGAGGGGCAACTTCATGGGACTTGACCAGAAACTTCACTACTGGGAGGGGCAGGATTTAGTTAGGACAAACAGGAGGGCAGGGTGGGTCCGATGTGTGTGTGGGGGGGACGGGGGGGGGTGGTGGTGAGGGGGACAACCTGACAGGTGCAGGGAATGAATGCCCTCCCTTTCAATCAGCAAGTATGAGTGTGGCTCCACGTGGATGTGGCCCTGTGCTAGACACTGCCCCAGAGATGGCCAGCAGACAGATGGTTCTGGCAGGGCCTGAGAAATGGGCGTACACAGGGTCAGGTTGGGAGGGAGGTGCTTCGAGGAGACCAGGATAGGCTGCCAGGAAGGCTGTGTGGGTGATGGTGAGGAGCATGCTTCAAGCAGAGGGAGCACTGTTTATGAAATGCCTAAGTCACGAGGGAGCCTGGTGAAATGAAGGACATGTGGCACAGGCACTCTACGGAAGCCGGAGGTGGGGTGGGTGAAGAACCAGGCTGCTGGCCCCCTGTGCAGGGCAGGCAGAGCAGCCTGTGCCAGGGAGGCCTGAGAGGGAGGAAGGGTGCCGGGGGAGAGGAAGAGAGGTTGGAGCAAGGAAGCCACGGGACCAGATCTGGCCTTTAGAAAGGTTCCTGGGCTGGACATGGAGGATTCGCAGGATGGACAAAACGGGAAGCAGAGGGAGCATTTTTTTTTTTTTTTTTTTGGTACTGGGGATTGAACCCAGGGGCACTCCACCACTGAGCCACATCCCCAACCCTATTGTGTATTTTATTTAGAGACAGGGTCTCACTGAGTTGCTTAGGGCCTCGCTAAATTGCTGAGGCTGGCTTTGAACTCTCGATCCTCCTGCCTCAGCCTCCCAAGTGCTGGGATTACAGGCGTGCACCACCACGCCTGGCCAGAGGGAGCATTTTGGACAGTATTGCAGCAATACCATGGACTCTGAGGCCTGGGGGAGGCCGAGGGCTCAGGTTAGAGGCGAGGCCTTGTGCTAGGATGAGCGCAGGCGGGGATGAAGCCTGGGACCCACAGAGGGAAGTCAGAGATTTGCAAAGACAGCTTCTGCGACAGGCGGGGTACCATGGGGCTGTGGCTGGGGAAGCCAGCTGGATGGAACCCGGGTTGCAGTAGTGGATCCTCTTCTCAAGGAAGCGGGGCTCCACCCTGGGTTTTCCTGAGGGTGAGATAAGCACCACAAGTGGGCAGCTGAAGATGAGCCGGACCCAGTGCTCACTCAGTGAGAAAGTGTATCCCCTTTGCAGGTCCCCTTCAGCCCCTCAAAGAGAAAGCATCATTGGGTGCTAGCTAGTCTGTAACACTTCTCTGGAGCCTGTTAAGCTTTCTTTTTCACAAAGAGAGAGCAGGGCTCAGCTCAGAGGCTGCAGCAGGCAACAGTGTCTGGGATTTGATAACATTTTGTTGCATTTATTTTTATGGCCGCCTTCTATTTATGGTCAGTGAAACCAGATTTCCAATTACAGCAGTGATATCAAATTTTGTTTTTCAACAAAGGCACTGAAGCTAAAGGGGAAAAATGGACACCTTGAAAAATACTTTAAGTAAATAATGATACAGGTGACATGGGGACAGGGCAAAAACCAGGAGGGAAGAACTTGAATGACAGAAGGCCAGGAGTCACTGGGATAGGAAGAGAGCACTGGGTTTGGAGTCCTAACGCGTGTGTAAGCGTGTGAGCACTCGTGCCTTCCTCCTCTCCATTGTTGTGGCTGCTTGTGAGCATCATGGCTAGGGAGGGGCTCCAGGAACCTTGAGGAGAAGACCTGTGCCCAGGACATTCCTTCTCTCTAGATCACAAAAGGGCAAGGCTCCACCTTGGTCCTCCAGCTGGATCTTAGAAAGATGAAGGCAGGAGATGAAGGTATGGGGGGAGGTTAATGTACATTTTATTTGGAGAAATTTTTATTTTTTCATTTTTGGCTCTTTAAAGAATTGAAGCCTTGGCATGGATGCAGCTCAGAGGTAAAGTGCTTGCCTCGAGTGTGTGAGATTGCATTCCCAGTACCCATCCCCCCCAAAAAAAAGAGGAAGAAAGAGAGGAAGAAAGAAAAGAAGGCTGAAAAACAAATCTCAAAGATAAAATAAGATAAGTTGTCCAAACACTCCTAGGTAGACTTTGCCCTCCTGAAGTCATGTCTCAAAATCCCGCCTCGGGAACCTCAGAATCTGGTGTTGGCTCTGCACAGCGCCTGGGCACAGGACTGGTGGTCAGCAAGGGGAAGGGCCTCTCTGTGGCCTGGGAATTGCCACTATTGCAAGACCAGACCGAACTCACTGCCCTCTTTCTTCCTTCCCTTTCAATCTGGACATGGGTGGATGTGCTGCCGCCTCCTGCCCTGGTGCCAGACTCCAGCTCAGACGGTTTCCTCCAGGGCAGCTAGGAACTCACCATAGTTTAGTGCATCTCTTTGTTTTTGTGCTTGTCAGTTGTCAAATGCTGGAAGGTAAGCCAAATGAGGACAGAGTCTTCTTGTTATCTGTATCCCAACATCAACTGTGTGCCAACATTTTTGCAGGGCAGAATTGGGAGGCAATTGGAAATTGGCTTTTTCTGGTTCCTGTGATCTCATAATCCATCAAAAGGGTTAAATAAATAATTCTTTTAAAATGAAGGTTGAAAGTGTTTAGAATCACCTTGACTTTCCTGGGCTTGGTGGCACATGCCTGTAATCCCAGTGACTTGGGAGGCTGAGGCAGGAGGATTGCAAATTCAGGTTCAGCCTCAGCAACATAGTGAGACCCCCAGCAACTTAGAGAGATCTTGTCTCAAAATAAAAAACAAAAACGGCTGAGGATGTAGTTGAGTGGTAAAGTGTTCTTGGGTTTGATCCCTAGTAATAAATAAATAAACAAACTATAAATAAATAAATAATATTACCTTGAGTTCAAAATCTAAAGCAGGAGCATTGGTATGCTTTCATTAGCTACCCAAGTCACAAGAATGTGCCATTAGTGGCGGGACCTGGGACTAGAGGATTCCATATGGTTCCATGGGACAGTGAGGCTGGAGTAGGATGGTTTGCTCCCATTCGCTCTCAAACCAATGCAACTTAATAAGTGGAGCTGACCAATGCCTAATTTTCACCCAAAACTATCCACATTTTTGCATGAGTCAAATCCTGGTTCTACCCCTTGGTAACCATGGGATATTAGCAAGTCACTTCATCCCCTTGGATGGGGATAATAATGATACCTCTGTTGTAGGGCTATTGTAAGAATTATCCAAAGGAATAGGGCGTGTGGTGCATGCGTATAATACCAATGACTTGGGAGGCTGAGGCAGGAGGATCATAAGTTCAAAGCCAGCCTCAGCAACTTAGTGAGGCCCTAACCAACATAGCATTACCTTGTCTCAAAATAAAATATAAAAAGGACTAGGGATGTGGCTCAGTGGCTAAGTGCTCCTGGGTTCAATCCCTGCTACTAAAAATAAATAAAATAAAATAAATTATGCAAGTGAATGTAAAACCCTGAAAACAATACTCATGCAATAGCACATGCTCAATAAAGATCAGCTTTAATTATTTCTCTCATCTCCCTTTTCTGTGATGTGGCGAGCCCAATTTTAAGAATATAAAAGTAATATAAATTATTTTGAGGGGAAAATATGATTTACTGTTACTAGCAAATAAAATGTACACTTAAAATAACGAGATAATTTTCAAGAGACAAGTGTTGTCATCAGCAAGCTGGGGTTTCCCTCCTTCATAGTCTCAGCAACTTTCCTAAGGCATGTGGCCTCTGTTTATACATCCTAAGCACCCAAGAAGCTTTGCTGAAGTTAAGGGTGGCTGACTTTTGCTTCTCTATAGACAAACACAAGACTCGATTCCCTAAAATCTAAGAGCTATAGCTCCATTTTTTTTTAATTCAACAAATTAAAAGTAAACTAGATTTATAATTATTATCTGAAGTATTATACTTTGAAATGTAATATACTGATTGTGGCAATTTGCAGAGAAAATCAACTTATACATAATGCATTTTTATGTCTTTAAATTAATAAAATGATTTTTGACCTAGAAAGGGATTGCGCATATTTCAGTTCTTCCTTCACTTTTGACCCAGCCCACTCCATCTCTTTTAAATGCAGCAGAATCTTTGCCCCAGGGTGTCAATATTAGCAGGGATCTTAATTTCTACTCTGAACTTCTCCCTATACACACTGGCCTCCCCGCCTCCCCTCTCTGGTGTTGCTGGGGATTGAACCCAGGACCTTGCACATGTTAGGTGAGCACTCCACCACTGAGCTACTTCCCCAGCCTGGACCCATCTCCTCCCTCTGAAATTCAGCTTCCGACTGGAGAAACCAAAGTCCCAGGTATAAGGACATGGAAGACTAGCTTGAGCGTCTTCAAGGAATAAGCTACCTTCTCTCCCTGTCAGAGGCCCTGCCTAGCTATTCCCCTGAAATACAAGGCGGTCTCACTCCTTTCTACCTATTGAAAATTAAGCTGAGCCAGGTGCTGTGGCACATGCCTGTAATCCCAGTGGCTCAGGAGGCTGAGGCAGAAGGATCATGAGTTCAAAGCCAGCCTCAGCAACAGCGAGGTGCTAAGCAACTCAGTGAGACCCTGTCTCTAAATAAAATACAAAATAGGGCTAGGGATGTGGCTTAGGGGTCAAGTGCCCCTAAGTTCAAGCCCCAGTACTGGCCCCCAAAAGAAAAGATGCAGCTAAATTCTAGAATTTTAATTTCCTTCATATATCCTACAGCATGAATCCCCATTTTGTGGACAAGGAAGGGATACATGGTTTGTCAGATGACATTGTCCAGGTCACTACTTCAAAAGTGGTTTGCTTTTTTTGTTTTGGGGGCCAACTCTGGGCCTGGCCCAGCGTTAAGGACACGGGCACAGATGACTGAGACAGGTCTGTGTTTTTCTGGAGCATGACTATCTTTATCTGTGTAATGGGAATAATAATCAAGTAATAATGACTGGGCCCTCCTCCAGGGGTCTTCGGGGATCAGCTGAGCTAATGGATGTGTAAGTGCTTTATAAAATATTAAAGCAGTCTACAAATAGGAAAAATGATCAGGTATAGAGTAAAAGATGTTTAAAAAGAAGGCTTAATTTTCTGTGCCATTTATTGAATGATCAACAACAAAGACAGGCAATTATTAAGCACCTACTATGGGGCTGGGGATATAGCTCAGTTGGTAGAGTGCCAGCCTCGCAAGCACAAGGCCCTGGGTTCAATCTCCAGCACCACAAAAAAAAAAAAAAAAGCACCTACTATGTGCCAGCATAGTAGTGCCATTTCACACATGCATTTTATACACGACCATCCCCTAGAGAGCTTTTCAACCTTGTGCAGGAGGAAGGGTGTCTTGCCTGGGCCCCACCATTGGTGTGTGAGGGAGCGGGGATTTGAACCAGCTCAGGGGACGCTCATGCAGGCTCTGGGGCAGAGCTTGGGTGTGCAGGAGAGAAGGTCAAGGGAAGGTGCAGGAAGAACTGAAGAGGAAGCAGGGCATCTCTTGTGGATCACAGAGACAAAGACAAGGGCCCAAAGGCTCCAGAGAACTTCTCAGAAAAGAGACAGGAACTATCAACTAAGGACAATGACGGAAGGTTTTGAAAGAGTTTCTAAACCTGCATAACTTCCCCTTGTTGGTTCTTCCATCTTGCAGGCCTTTTGCCTGCAGGGAGAATCAGTGAAATCCATGCTTCAGACTGCCCATATTTATTTATTAAGTGCCCATTATGGTGCCAGGTAGTCACAGGATATGAGTCTGGGAATGTTTCTTCAGAGACAGGAGGAAGTAGGAGTTGAGGAGTCCTCTTCTGCACCCACTGTGGTTGAGAAGGAGAACACAAAGGACCAAGAGGCCAAGGGAGGCTAGAAAGAGGAACGGAAAGCCAGTGGATCTCCAGGGCCCCCAGGGAAGAGAAAAAGGGGAACACAGGGTCAGAAGCCCAACCTGGGTGCGATGAGAAGGCAGAGGACTTGGCCCTGTCTCTGCAGCAGGCTGCCACAGGGCTGAAAATGGGCTTGGGCTGAGCTGTGTCCTCCCTGGCCCTCCAGGCCCTCAAGTTTCTCTTCCTCCTCCCTCCTCCCTCTCTCTGCTCCGTAAGGGCCCACCCTCATTCTCAGGGAATCATAGGCTAAAAATAAACACTTGCCACCAGATTTGGGGCCCAAGGGGAAATCAGTTCAACAAGAGTCTTGTGGAGAGTGGGATGGGGCTGGGGCAAGATGGAAGGGGTGATAGTTCTAGGTCTTAGGACCCCAACTGGTGATGTAAATAGTCTCCCCACCCCCAATCTGGCTCTTTCTAGCCTTCAGCTCCATGACCTTCTACGGCTGGGGCTATTTGGATTCCAAGTAATGTCACTGTGCCTGCTGGAGAGATAGACATGTGGCAAAAAATAGCTTCACCCCCTCGCAATATTCCTACCATAACTGGACACGGCGAGTCTTTATCAGTCCAAAGGCATTCTCCCACTGGAGCAAAGGTGCTTTTCTGGGAAGGCAGAACCCGTGACTCCTCAGCCCAGGGAGGACTTCGTGGGGCTCTTGTTACCCACAGCATTGCTGGAATCCTTTGGAAGAGAGTCCAGTTTTCAGGGTGGGAGGCAGGGTGGGAGGTGGAGGCCAATGTCAACTGGCAGCACACATCTGCCACATCATCTAAGGAACCTTCCTGGGTCTTAGCTGTCCTCCAGTCTCCTGCCTGTGTCACTGACAAACGCAAGTCCACTCCCAAATCTTGCTTGATGGATTCTGGAATATCACTGCAACCGAGTCCTTGCCTAGACTTTTGTCTACAGGAATTCAGGGCTGGGAGACCCCTCTCTGGTTCTCTGTTAACTCCATATTTGGCAATATAGAGACAGGAGACAGCACCTCCAGGGTCAGGGGCTCTGGTGCCTCTGATAATATTAATAGCAACAACACTGGCTTCCAGGCACTGAGCGCTGCTGGTGTACCAAGCATTTGAACATGACTTCACATGACTTTATGGATTCTCATTTACTCCTTACAACAACCCTAGAAGGTCAAATTGTAGTTTCATATTCATTTTCCAGGTGGGTAAAATCTTAAGCAGGACAGTGGCGTTGCCCATTTGCACACTCAGGATGAGTGATGGAGCCTGGGTCTGGTGGTTTATACCAGCCTGGCTCCAGACTAGGTACACTGAACCCCCTACCCAGTATGTTCTGTTTCAGATGGAGGACCCTAAGGGAAGAGGGGAGGTGAGTCCACCAGGTCAGTACCAAAAATGCCCAAAACGTTTCCCTTTATAAGAAACCGCAAATCAAGTCATTGTGCTCTGTCCACTGCTGTGTCCCCAGTCCCTGCAGGTGCCACATAGCAAGCTTGAGTCTCCCTGGCTTCTCAGGCTTTTGCATACACCATTCCCTCTGCCTCCAGTGTCCTTCCCTCTACTCTGACCTTGGCCAACTCCTGCCCAGACGTGAAAGAAGTTTCTGGTTGCAGAGAATGAGGAAAAAGGAGGGAAGAGGACTTGGGAGCAAAGAGTTAGAATGACCATATCATTTATCACTTTTAATTTGTCTTATGTTTAAAATAACCTGCAGAAACATTGACTTTTTCATGCAAGTCCAATTCTGTGAATTTTAACTTAGGTGCAGGTTTGTGTACCACCACCACAATCGGGATATAGAGCACTTCTGTCAGCCCAAAATGTTCCCTTTAGTTGTCCCTTTAGACACAGCATATCCCAGCCTGAGCCCTGGCAGCCCCCACTGGGCTCTCCACCCATCGTTCTGGCTTTGTTTTCAAGAAGGTGTGTAGTAAAGTCAGGCCATCTTTCCAGATGCTTCTTTCCTTTGTTCAGTTGTTGCACTATCAGTAGTTCCTACCTTCTTTCTGCTGAGTCGTTTTCTAGAGCTGTGACTGTACCATGGTTCATCTGTTCACCCATTAAAGGACTTTGGAGTTGCTCCTAGTTTGGGGTGATTATGAATAGAACTGCTATAAACATTTATGAACAGGTTTTTATGTGAACTTAAGTTTTCATTTCTCTAGGCAAGTTACTTAGAAATGGGATTGCTGAATTATATGTTAGGTATAGGTTTAGCTTTATAAGAAACCGCAAATCAAATTCCAGAGTGGCTGCACCACATTGGCCAGCCGGCAATGCGGGAGGGGTGCGGTCAATCTGCGTCCTGCCAGCATTTTATGGTGTCAGAGTTTGTGTTTTTGCTGTCTTCTCCCCTTCCCCTGTTTCTCCCCGCCCTCCTCCTCCTCCTCCTCCTCTGCCATTCTGATTGGTGTATAGTGGTCTGTCATTGTGGTTTTATTTTGCACTGACCTAATAGTTACTGCTGCTGGATGTTTCCAGGTGCTTATTTGCTGTCACTGTGCCTTCTTTGGTGAACTGTCTGATCAAGCTTTGGGCTTTCTTAATTAGGTTGCTTGCTTCCCTACTGTTGAGTTTTGGGAGTTCCTTTTATATTCTGCATATAAGCATGTAAGTCCTTAAGTCCTTTTTTTTTTTTTTTTTTGAGGTGATTCGGGGTTCTTACTATGTTGCCCATAGAACTCCTGGGCTCGAGTTATCCTCCTTCCTCAGCCTCCTGAGTAGCTGGGACTGTAGGCACTCACTAGCATGCCTGGCCTGTATGTACATCTTTTTAGAGATATGTAATTTGTAAATTTTTTTTTCAGACTGTAGACATCAGTTAAGATGTCTGTCATAGAGCAAACATTTCTAATTTTGGTATAGAACATTTTGATTAGTTTTTTCTCTTCTAGGTCTTAATTTTGGTGTCATATCTGAGAATTTGGCTAATATCATCTTTTTTGGTCACTTTCTTTGTGCCAGCCCTCATTACATAACCATTCAATTTTTACTACAATCCTATGAAGTGGTAACTATTTTTATATCACCTCATATTACTAGTGGGGAAACTGAGAAACAGAAACTTAAATAATTTCCCCAAGACTAACCTAGGCTTCAGTGGCAGAACCGGGATTCGAACACATGCTCCAGGACTCCAGAGCCCACCCTCTTTACCTTCAGGATCAGGTTGAGTCACTGCCCATGGAAGCCATAAGGGCAAGGAAGTTGGGGAAATTTATTGCTTCTAGTATTCTGTTCTTAGCTTAATGCCATCTCCCTCAGGGAGATTTTTCCTGGTCATCCCATCCAAGACATGCCACCTGCCCCCTGCCCCCCCCCGCCCATCTTCCCTCCTCTTAACTGAGAATGAATCTCTCCATGGTGCATTCCATTCCCTGAAATTTGTTAGTTTTCTTTTATTATTTGTTTTCTTCTACATAATATTTCTTTCTTTCCTACCTCAGTTTCAGCTAGGTGAGAGCAAGGACCTTATCTTTTTATTTATTTATTTTGTACTAGGGATTGAATCCACAGGCACTTTATCACTGAGCCCTATTCCCAGTCCTTTTTATTTTTTATTTTGTGACAGAGTCTCCCTAAGTTGCTGAGGGTCTCACTAAGCGGCTGAGGCTGACCTTGAACTTGAAATCCTCCTGCCTCAGCCTTCTGGGTCACTGGGGTTACAGGCTTACACACTGCACCCAGCACAAAGACTCACTTTCTGTGATATTCTAGCCCAGTGCCTGGCCTGGAATGAGTGATCGATACATGCTTGCTTGTGGATGCTAGTGGATGGATGAATGCATGGCCAAGATGTCTCACTTAGGGAGATTTGGCTTCTTAAGCAGGAAGGAGCTGCAGCCTTAAAACTAATCAGGTCCTGGCTGGAAAGAATGGAAAGGCATTTTCCATAGGAACATATTCATTTTTGTATATACACATTATGGACAGTATTTATGTTTAAAAAAATAAAATACAAAATAGGGCTGGGTATATATCTCAGTGGTTGAGTGCCCCTGAGTTCAATCACCAATACCAAAAATTTAAAAAAAGAATATACACATATTTATGCTAATATTTGCACGGAATATCTCCAGAAGGATACCAAAGAAGCTGGTATACTAATTGCTTTCCAGGGATAGAACCGGGCTAGAATGTTGGCTAGGGTATTAGGGAGAGATGAGACCTACTCTTCACTATGTACCATTTTGTTCATTTTGAATTTTCTATCATATGCATGTATTACATATTCAGTGCAGATATTTCTTTTTAAAATAATAATGATTTAAGATCTCTTCCCCTAGGAGGCTGGGCAGCAGTGCAAGCTATGAGGTTAATCAGAGGAAATTGTTCACAAGACAATTAGCATCTTCTTTCCAACCAGCAGCTGATTTGTAGGAACTGAAGCAGGGTGAATATGAATGCAAAAGAAAGTTTTGTAAGTCTAGACGGACAGGTAACATTCACTGAGTCATTACTAAGGAGTGGTGTTTATCAATTAATGTTTGTAATGTAATGCATGCTCATTGAAACAATTCAAACTTAAAGGTGATTCTGAAGCAAAAGTAAAACCCTCCAACCTAACCCAACCCAACTCCTTTGACACACACTAGAAAAAAATAGTTTTTTTCACTACTGGGAATTGAATGCTGGTCTTCAAGCACTGAACTACATTCCCAGTCTGTTTTATTGTTTAATTTCAGAATAGGGTCTTGCTAAGTTGCTCAGGCTGGCCTGGAACTTGTGATCCTTCTACCTTAACCTCTGCAGTCACTGGGGTTATAGGTGTATGCCACAGCTTATAACTAGAAATTTGATTTTCTTACTTTTTTTCTTTGCTTAAGTGTTCAGGGTTATTTGACTATTGTGTTTGTTTTCTATAAAAATGATATCAAACCGTCGACATTATTCTTTAACATTCTTTTTTCACTTCAGATGTTTCCACATGGAATCACCTGATTTAATATACAGCTGTATTGATGGAAGCAAGAACTGTATTGTTCTTGCTATTACAAAGACATTGCAAAGAATATTCTTGCACCTACCTATCTATTATCTATCATTATGCATTATTATTTTCATGTCCAAAAATTGTCACACATTTTCTAATAATATTTTGGAAAATTTTTCCAAAGAGGCTGTCATTTTTCACATTCCAACCATGGCATGATGATTAACCTGGTTTTCTCCCATCATCAGCCGTAAATGTTAACAATATTTTTCATGTTTTGCCAATATTAGGAGACATATGGGAGCTCATTATTGAATTTCCATTCCCTTACTTATACACATGTTGGTGACCAATGTTCATTTCCTGTTCTGTCAACTATTCACAGTCTTTGTCCCTTTTTCCACTGGGTCATTCATATTTTTTCCAGTTAGTGAGCAGGAGCATGTTAACACCAGGAATAGTAAGCCTGTGCCATCTGAAGCTGAAGTCTTTTCTCCCGCACTCTTATTTATCTTTTGACCTTATTTGTGGTGTCTTTTGTTGTACAGAAATTTAACATTTTTATGTAATCAGATCCTTCTATTTTTTTCCTTTCTAGCTATTAATAACTGCGGATGTTTGTGTAACCCAGTGGTTTTCATACTGGGTTTCTAACCTTAGGGTTTCATGGGGATGAATGAATGTCAAGGGGAAGGGGTGACTGGGCTGTTGGCCGTTGGGAACTCACCACCACTCCTTCCCCTGCTCTTTGTTGGTCTTTCCCATGTTACTACCAATACCATGGTAGAAGAGAGTCTAGGCTCTGGAGCTGGAATTATTGGACCAGGAATTAACATCAGTTCAGGCCTCAGTTTCTTTTTTCTTTTCTGTTGTACTGGAGATTGAAAAATTGAGATGCATTCCCAAACCTTTTTACTTTTAGACAGGGCCTCACTAAGTTGCCTAGACTCACCTTGAACTTGAGGTCCTCCTATCTCTGCCTCCTGAGAAGCTGATTACTCACAGGTGGCACTATACCTGGCAGGCCGCTGTTTCTCTTTGTTTTTTCATCCCTGAGATGAGGATTTCAGAGCAGTTCCTACCCCTGGGATTGTGGGGAGGCTTCAGTGAGTTGATACATGGAAGCCACCACTGACTTAGCACTTGCCATGTGCCCAACCCTGTGCTAGGCTACGTATATGCATGCATTTTCACTCAGTCCTTACCTTATCTGTGCGCCCAAGAGACCAACAGGATTATTTCTGTTTTTGCAGAGAATGAAACTGAGACTCAGAGGCCTTCGATAAGTGGTCTAAAGGCACAAGAGTAGTATGAAGGGAGCCAAGATTTATACCCTGGTCTTTTTTGTTTTAGTACCAGGGATTGAACCGAGGGGCACTTAACCACTGAGCCACATCCCCAGCCACTTTTTGTATTTTATTTAGAGACAGGGTCTCACTGAGTTGCTTAGGGCCTCATTAAGTTGTTGAGGCTGGCTTTGAACCCATGATCCTCCTGCCTCAGCCCTGTGGGCCACTGGAATTATAGGAGTGCACTACTATGCCCTGCTATACCCTGGTCTTTCTGTGACTTCTTATCTTGTCCCCTCTGTTTGCCACACTGATGCCTATGGAGCACCTAGGATGTTTCTGCTCAATACTAGGTGAAGGTGAGTCCCAATCTCTTGATACTTACAGTCCTACTGAGCGAGGAGACAGTGATCAACAATCAATTTCAAGTTGTGGTTAATTGGAATTGTTCACTGAGCAACTAGAGACAATAACCAGAATTGCTAGTTCAGATGAGGGGATCAGGAGAGGCCTGAGAAAATTCTTTCTGACCTTATGAACAGAGCAGGTCAGGTGGAAACGGTGACCTGTCAAGTGTGTGAGCTTTCTGATAGAGAAAGAGCTCAGCAGTCCCCAAGAATGGGGAACCGGTCAATGTGTGGGGAAAGCAGACCGTGTGAAGGCAGGGTTTGAGAAGGGGAGGTGGGTGCCAGGCAAACCAGGTCTCTGCAGGCCGAAGCAAAAGTGTGGATTTTACCTAAAGGCAATGGAAAGTGGAGAGGGTTTAAGCAAGGAAATGCTGCGGGTTGATTGTGTTTTAAAGCCATCACTGTGCGAACACATACTTCATAATGAGGCTTGTCTGCTCCTCGTAGATACCCAACAGAAACGCATACTTGCGTGCACCAAAGACAAAATATTGGTAACAACCCATTAGAGTTTGTACATGTGGTGTCCTTCCCCAAAGCTCAGGTGTGACACAATGCAAGAATTTTCAGAGGTAAAGGATTTGATTGTGAATTGTAGCTTAAACAGTGGATTAATCCACTGATATGGATTAACTGGGTGGTAATTAGGCAGGTAGGGTGGTTGAAGGAGCGGGTCCCTTGGGGCCATGCCTTTGGGGTTTGTATTTTGTGAATGGAACTCTTTCCCTCTTCTGCTTCCCACTTGACATATCCTGAGCTGCTTTCCTTTACCACCCCCTTAGTCATGACGTTTTGCCTCACCTTGGGCCCAGAGCAATAGGGTCAGCCATCTATAGAGGCTGAAACTTTTCCTCCTCTAAATTGTTCTTGTTGGGTCTTTTGGTCAGAGTGATGCAAGTTGTTAGTGTTTTGACTAAAAACAATACCCTCTTTGAAATAGTCCCAAGCATTTTACAGTGGCTCACACCCATAATCCCAGCCACTCAGGAGGCAGAGGCAGGAGATCACAAGTTCCAGGCTAGTCTCAGCAACTGAGTGAGACCCTGCCTCAAAATAAAAACCAAAAAATACGGGGGATATAACTCAGCGGTAAAAAACCCCTGGGTTCAATTGCCAGTAAAGAGGAAGGAAGGAAGGAAGGAAGGCAGGAAGGAAGCAAGGAAGAAAGGAAGGAAAGAAGGAAGGAAGGAAGGAAGGAAGGGCAAATGAACAAACGTAGCTCTAAACCTTAGGCCACTCAAATGCCTCTCAGAACTTGACTGAATAGAGATTGTCATATACTGGAGTACTATAACAAAACGAAAATGACGAAATGATAAGCACAGCAGCAGGATGACTCTCACAGACACAGTGCTGAGTGGACCACGCAGACATAAAATGTGCACATCTTATAAATCCAGGCACGTGAAGTTCAAAAACAGGCAAGACAAATCTGTAGTGCTGGAAGTCAAGATAGGAGTTTGTCCTGGGGGAAAAGGGGCACAGGATGGGCTTCTGGGATGCTGATGATGCTCTGCTTCCTGATTCCAGTGTTGGATCCACAGGTGGGTCTAGTGGAGGCGAACTTGTCAAGCTGAATTCTTACGACTCGCACCTGATTCTCTACACGTGCTCATCCTGGTCAATATGTGAGGGTTGAACTGGAAACGGGACAGGTGACAAAGCAAGTCTATCGCAGGATCCATGTGAGTGGTGGTCAGCCAGAGGGGTGTTGGCAGCCATGGAACTGTGCGCATGGATCAGGGCACGGGTTGAAGAGCCCCCTGGGCTGGTGACCATGGGGCGTCAGCACTGCTTCTGCATAATGCAGCTCTCCAGCCCCTTTTCTTTTTACAAAGCAATTTCACTTCCATCATCTTGTTCCAGTTAATTTCATGACAAAGATACTTGTCTGAATGGGCGGCAAGGTATGGATGAGTTGGGGAATTCTGTGTCCTTCTGTGGGAATTAGAGATATGTCCATGTGAGCACTGTTACTTGAGCAGATCATTTCCATCTGTGAAAAGTGAGCAGGCCCTGGGCGGGAGCACCGGCCACCCTGGGAAAGATGGTTGAGGCTGGTCACTCTACAGTGGGCTGAGCAAAGCGGTCTGAGGCCCAAAGGTAAAATGCAGAGAACCTTTCAGACAGTCTCAGGAACCAGGGACAACTGAGGATCCCTGGGACGACTCAGCTACAACTGGAAGAGACATGGGCTCCATTTCTTTTTTTGTTTGTCTTGGGGGTTGAACCCAGGGATGCTTTACCACTGAGCCACATTCTGAACCCTTTTTATTTTTTATTCTTGAAACAGGGTTTCACTAAATTGCTTAGGGCCTCGATAAATTATTGAGGCTGACCTCAAACTTGCCATCCTCCTGCCTTAGTCTCCCAAGTCGCTGAGATTACAGCATGCCAAGCCTCCATTACCTTTTGATTGAATCTCTATCTTTCCCTCCCCCTGAAGAACAGGGATCATACCTCTCCCCTGCTATAATCCTCCAAGGTTCCTCTTCTTTAGGCAAGAATCTTTAGCATGAGCCTCTAGGCCTAGCCAGCAGTATTTGTCACTTCTGCAGCCTCATCTTGGGGGTACTGAGAATTGACCCCAGAGACACTTTGCCACTGAGCCACATCCCTAGCTTTTTAAATTTATTTATTTTATCTGTTATTTATTTATTTATTTATTTATTTATTTATTTATTTATTGGATTGAATTTAGGGACACTCAGCCACTGAACCATATCCCCAGCCCTATTTGGTATTTTAGAGACAGGGTCTCACTGAGTTGCTTAGTGCCTCGCTTTTGCTGAGGCTGGCTTGGAAATCGAGATCCTCCTGCCTCAGCCTCCTGAGTGGCTGAGATTATAGGCATGTACCACTGCATCCTGCATTATTATTATTAGTTTTTTGAGACAGAGTCTCTCTAAGTTGTTTAAGGTATCACTAAATTGCTGAGACTGGCCTTGAATTTGCAGTCGTTCTGCCTCAGCCTCCAGAGTCAGTGGGATTATAGGTGGGTGCACCACCCCACTGGCATTTTTCAGTTTTCTAGTGGGTTCTTTTTGTGTAAATCAGGGAGGACTTTCTGTTGAATGCTCTATGTCCTTTCTATTTTCCAACCTTTTGTAGGCTTTGCCCTGTGTCTGGGCCACTTGTTCACTCTTCACTGGACTTTCCAATGCACACCCTTCAAGTCTCAGATTAAAGCCAGATTTTTTTCCAGGAAGGTTTCACACTCCCTGAGCAGGATGAGCTGCCGCCCGTTCACCCAGTTCCCCAGCACTGTCCTGGTATGAACCTTCACTCCTCTGACAGCATTGGTCTTTGCAGACAGTCCGGAGCTCCAGTGCTTTGTCCCTTGCTGCCACCCAGCACTAAGCACAGAAGTCAGCACAGGGGGTGAGATAGGGGCTTGACCCATTGTCCCCTGACCTCCCAGGCTGAGGACTGGGCCCCGTGCCCTGCTTCTGCATGCCACGTGTGTCCTCAGAGCCATGTTCTTCCCTTGCCTTCAGGGCTAACCCCTTGGGATCCAAACAGTGACCCTGATGCTGAGCATTCCTTTGTCTGCACCCCCAGCCCCAACAAGACCTGTGTTCGACCTGGTGTCCACTGTGCACTCAGGGACTTGACCTTGTGCTTACAAAATCCTCTGAAAATTCTCATGACCATGATTGACCCCACACCTACTTTTTCAACAGAATGCTTGGGCACAGTTTATGGGCAGATTGGACCCAAAGCCTGGACCCTCTTCCCAAAGGACAAACAAGGGTCAAACGCTGGGTCAACTCTGTGTGTAATAATGTAATCCACAAAGATGTCCAACGACACTGAAAGAGGCAATAGGCACAGGACAGGGAGGCAGTCCTTGAATACCCTTTGCCATAGTAACCCCTCTCTCCCAAATTCTTTCTAATAAAATAATTCATGGGAGCAAAAATGAATATACGAGGATGTTTACCACAGCATTGCACATCTCAGTGAATAAATAAAATAATCGAGATAGCCATCCACAGGTGGAATAACCAAAAGTGGAAATCCAGATAATACCCTACTACTGTTAAAAGTGACCTGCACCTGGCATGGTGGCCCAAGCCTATAATCCCAGTGGCTTGGGAGCCTGAGGCAGGAGGATCACAAGTTCAAAGTCAGCCTCAACAACTGAGGTCCTAAGCAACTCAGTGAGACCCTGTCTCTAAATAAAATATACAAAAGGGTTGGGGATGTGGCTCAGTGGTTAGGCGCCCCTGGGTTCAATTCCCAAAAAGGAAGTGATGTGCATGTTATTATGGTCATGAACCTATATCCACGACACACTGTGTGTGTGTGTGTGTGTGTGTGTGTATGTATCTGTGTTAGCAGCTACTCGGTAGCAAGTGACAGAAATTCATCGCAAAATGAAACAATCACAAGGGAGGATTTGTTGGTCCATGGAATCTGTAGGAGAGCTGGCCAGCCAAGGTTGGGAAGGACCACCGAGTGGTCAGATCAAAAGAACAACTGGAATCCAGGATTCCCATGACTCCAGGACCCCCTCTCCATCCACTGCCTTTCCCAGTGTGTCAGCCTTACTTCCTCCCTCAGTCCAGATAGTGTTATGCTGCTGGGGGCTGTGATTGGCCTAGCTTGGGTCAAGACCGGCCCCTGGACCAGTCAAGGGAGCAGGTATCTCTGACCTACTCTGGGAGCCCCCGAATTAAACAGTGAAGGGGAAGATCAGTACCTATGGAAGAGAGCAGGGCTGATAACCTCATTTGCCTCCCACCTGTTGAGAGGAATGAATGACAACACTTAAGGCACCATGAGTTCCCATTTTAGTAAAGATAGGAGTCAGGGGTACATAGTGGCAAAGTTCTGAAGCTATTCTAAAATGTTTAAAGTGGCTTTCCTGCAGCTGGGCTGTGTTCTCCATAATGAACACCAATTATTTGTGAGATTAAATTTTTAAAAGAGAAATGCTATATTGACTCCAACTCAGGAACATCCTCTCAAGCAGTCATCCA
This sequence comes from Glaucomys volans, assembly GCA_020662805.1. NCBI lineage: Eukaryota > Metazoa > Chordata > Mammalia > Rodentia > Sciuridae > Glaucomys > Glaucomys volans. The sequence continues at coordinate 327,698 of JAJEJO010005581.1, forward strand.
TGCGTCTCTCCCTTGGTCAGCCAGCCCCTGTTGCATTTGAAATGCAAAGAATGCTGTGAGCTGCAGCCCTGATTCTTGTCTCCAGTTGCCCAGGCCAATAAATGGATATTCACAGGGGCCCAGTAAGTGGCAGGAGGTGATTTGTGCTGGAGACAGTGACCACTAAGGGCCTTATACTGCCTCCAGAAGCTCATGGTCTGGTGAAAGAGAGATGAGTACATAAGAGCTCAGAGCAGAAGTGTGAGCAGTGGACTAGGAACATACAGACCAAGGGACAACCTGTATATTTAGGGGATCTGGAAAGATGGTCTTGAGCTATTGGGTTTGAATTGGGCATGGGCCTAGAGCATGCACCCTTTTGGGTGCAGAGGGTTCACTAGTAAGCTCTGGAGTTGGCAGGTGGTGGGGTGTGGCAGGAAGTGGGAGGGGCCAATGGCGAATTTCATTCATTTATTTAGTGAGCATCTGCTATATATCAGACTTTGGGCTAAGGGCTTGCTTAGGATAGGAAGAGCATTTGGGTCTGGAGTCCAGAAGGCCTTGAAGGCTATTCTACCCCCAAACCCTCCCCCCCCCTTTTTTTGATCCTCTCCATGGAAATCTTTAGTAAAAGGTAAAAGATTTATATGATCTGAGAGAAACCAGAGTATTCTACAGCTTTTCCAATAAAACAAAATCGAGATTAAAATGTGGGTTTTAATTGCTTCTCCATAGGAGGAATCCATGTCTTCCTCATGCAGGGACCCTGAGCACTGCCAGTTCATGGGCCGTGGGGAGTAAGTGGGGCAGGTGTTCCCACACCCTTATTCCTGAGTTCCTAATTCTCCTGAAGTCCCAGAAAAACTGGGGAAGAGGACCTTCGGGTGACTCTCCAGGTGGTGTTGCCCAGGCACAGGCCTCGTTGGGTTTGCAGTTGGAGGCGTAGAGCCACCATGGGGAGTGCTGTCCTCCCAGCTCTGGGTCTCCTGAGGGACTCTGGGGTAGGGTGAGCACTGGCATCTGAAGTGTCTTTCATGCACTAAGTCAAATGACCTTGGCCTGAATCGCTGAGGGTTATGTAAGATTAGGTAGCCACTTAGTCAAAAATAGCCTTCATGCTGACTCCAGCCCACAGAACAGCATCCAAGCGAAGGGGACACAGATGAGCCAGAGCTGAGCACGCACGGGGAAATTCCCTCCCTGGTCCTCACCACTGGAAAATCATTTGAGAGTGTTAGATGGAACTTACCACTACTGACAGGTGATGTTCCATGCTTCTCTGTTTAACAGCAGAAATGTAGCTGTTTACTGAGGCACGGAAACCAAAGGAAGGTGAATACTGAAACGTGCAGCAACGAACGTTAGAATAAAAGACAGAAAGACAGTGTGGTGGTACGTGCCTGTAATCTCAGCTAATCTGGAGGCTGATGCAGGAGGATCACAAGTTCGAGGCCAACCTCAGCAATTTAGTGAGGTCCTAAACACCTTAGTGAGACCCTGTCTCAAAAAAAACATAAAGGGCTGGGGATGTAGCTCAGTGGTAAGGTGTCCCTAAGCTCAGTACCCTCCCCTACAAAAGTAAGTAAGGGGGTGCAGCAGGCAAAAACAACACAGAGCCAGGAGTTTTCAGATCTGTTTGCCACCATTGACTCTCTAAGGACAGCTGCTTTCATTTATTCATTCAACAACAAATCCTGAGCAGCTATGTGCCAAAATCTGTGCTAGGACTGGAGACACAAAAGGGAAATTGCTATTGCTACCCTTGTGGAATTTTGGCTTATGGTAAGCTATTTTGTCCCTCATCTTAGTGATAATTTACATTTTCTGAGGACTTTCCTGCGCCAGGTACTTTGCAAGACTCTAGATCTACATAGCGAACAAGCCAGGCAGTCTCTGGCCACATGGAACTTGCAGTCGAGAGGGAGAAGGAGGCAAATAAGAGACCAAAATAGATAAAAATCTCAAATGTCACTGCAATAAAAATTCCAGTAAAGGTTTGCGAAGGCCCTTCCAGGTCGAAGAGGAAGGCATCTCTATCAACTGGGACTGTTGCCATCCTGTTCAAAATTTCTGCCCAGTTGAAGGAGCACGTCAGGGCCCCTGTCTTTCTCCCCCTGGAAGTGACATTGGGGAAAAGCAATATGAACATCCTGCTGTTCAGAGTGGGTGTTGGTCTGATATTTTTGGAGGAAAATTTGGCAACATTCATCAAAGCTTTAAAAGTATGCCTCTCCTTTGACCTAATAAGTTCGCTTCTGGGAATTTATCCAAAGGAAATAATTGGATAAGTGCACAAAGATGTACATTACAAAGTAGCTCATGGCATCCTTCTTTCTGATAGTTAAAAATTTGAAATGACCAATATAGTTAATAATAAGAGATTGTTGAAACAAATTGTAGTATATTCAGTAAGTGACATAAAATAATTTTTGACCTCTGTATTACTAACATGTCCATGATAGGTTAAGTTAAAAAACAAAATTGGTTTAAAAAGTTGTGTATAAGTTGGGGGTGTAACTCAGTGAGTATTTGCATAGTAGGCAGAAGGCCTTGGGTTCCAGCGTCAGCACCAAAAATAAATAAGTAAATAAATAAAATAAATTGTGGGTAATAGTACCAAAAATACCAAAACACCACTGGGAATTTAACCCAGGGGTACTTAACAACTGAGCTATACTCCCAGCCCTTTTTATTTATTTTTATTTATTTATTTATTTATTTATTTATTTATTTATTTATGGTGCTGGGGATTGAACCCAGGGCCTTGTGCTTGTGAAGCAGGCACTCTACCAACTGAGCTATATCCCCAGCCCTATTTTTTATTTTGAGAGAGAGTCTTGCTAAGTTGCTTAGGACCTCACTAAGTTGCTACGCTGGTCTGGAACCTGAGATCCTCCTTCCTCAGTCTCCCAACTTGCTGGGATTACCAGGAGTGCACCACCTCACTGACTTTAGGAATAAAATGAACCCTAGGAGATGCAAGTCTTGTATACTGAAACTTAAAAAGAAAAAGTTGAGCCCAGCATGTGCAAGCTTGAGTTCAATCCCCAACTCTGCCAAAGGAAAAAAAAAAGGTAGTGAATGGAGACCTAAATAGACATTCCTTATTCATGGGTTAGGAGACTTAATTTTGTTAAGCAAGCAATACTCCTTTAAATAAACTGCAGATTGAATGTAAACCATATCAGAATCCCTGAATTTCACAGATGACATTTTGCCGAAGTGGATAACGTTGATTCTGAAGTTCATTTGGAATTGTGAGGGATTTCAAATAGCCAAAACTGTCTTGAAAAAGAAGAACAAGGCATGAAGACTCATACTTCCCAATTTCAAAGATTACTACAAAGATACAGTAATCAAAACCATGTAGTACTGGCATAAGGATAGTCACACATAGATCAAAGGAATCAAATTAAGAGTCCAGAAAGAAACCTACACAACGATGGCAATTGATTTTCACAAGGTTACCGCCATCATTCAATGGGGAAAAGAACAGCTTTTTCCATAGTGCTAGAACAACTGGATGTCTACATACCAGAGGATGAAGCTGGGCCTTACCTCACACCATGTGCAGAAGTTAATCCAAAATGAATAATGACCTAAATATAACACCTCAAGCAATGGAAGCTCTTAGAAGACAAATCTTCATAATCTTCGATTTGGCAACACTTTCTTAGACCAAAAGAAAAAGGAACAATAGCAACAATTGATAAATTGGACTTCATCAAAATTTAAAATTTGCCAGGCACGGTGGCAGGTGCCTATAATCCCAGAGATAGGAGGATCAAAAGTTTGAGGCCAAGCCCAGCAGCGTGGTGAGATTCTTAGTAACTTAGCAAGACCCTGTCTCAAAATAAAAAGGACTGGGGATATTGTTCAGTGGTAAAGCACCCCTGGGTTCAATCCCCAGTAAAAATAATATTGCTCATAATAAAATAAAATAAAGCAAAAAAAAAAAAAAAAAAGGCTGGGGGTGTACCTCAGTGGTAGAGTGTTTGGATTGTATGTATGAGGCCCTGGGTTCAAGCCCCAGAGCTGGCGGTGGAGGGTGGGGAGGAGTCAGCAAAGGCCTTGAATAAATATTTCTCCAAAGAATTTATACAAATGGTCAACAAGCACATGAAAAGATGCTGAATGTCATTAGTCAGTAGGGAAATGCAATGCAAAACTACAATAAGATGCCACTTCATACTCACTAGGATAGCTGTGGTAATGACCAAAACAAACACACGAAGGGAAATAGCAAGTGTTGGTAAGGATGTTGAGAAATTGGAAGCCTCATACATTGGTGGCAGGGGTGTAAGATGTACAGCCACTCTGAGAACAGTTTGGTGTTTTCTCAATAAGCTAACCACAGAATGGCCACGCAATCCTACTCTAACTATAAACCCCAAAGAATTAAAACCAGGTGTTCAAATAAAAATGCACACATGCATCTTAATACCAGCACTGGCCATGGGTAGTTAAAAGGTAGAGATAACACAAATGTCCTTCAAATATGAATGGATGAATAAAAGCTGGCAGACCCATACCATGGAACACTGGCTAGAAAAGGGAATGAAGTACTGTCATGGATAACCCTTGAAAACAGCATGCTAAGTGATAGAAGACATAAAAAGTCATATATTGCATGATGTGTTTATGTGAGAAACCCTGTATACACAATCCATGGGGACAGAAAGCAGATCAGTGGTTGCCAGGGGCTGGGGTGGAGGGAAAAGAGGAGTGACTTGTGGGGTTTCCTTCTGGGGTCATGAAAATGTTCTGGAATAGGTAATGGTGATGGCTGTGTGACATTGCTAATGTGCTGAATGCCACTGAATTGTATGCTTTAAAATGGTGGAAAAAATTGTGCCTTTTCCAAAAAAATGACCGGAATGACAAACTCTAAACTGTTAAGAGAAATTATTTCCAGGTGAACAGTAGTTTCACACTCTCGTTTTTTCTCTTTGTACTACCTGAAACCTTTATAATAAGCATGTTTTCATCAATAATTGGAGTGAAAAAACATCATAAGCTGGTTTTATTTTAGAAATCAGGAAGGAAAAGAAGGAAGAAAGGAATGGAAGAAAGGGAAGGGAATCCCTGACCTCACCCCCTATTCTCTCCTCCCCTTGGAGATGCAGCCAGGCTTGTGTCAGGATGGAAACTGGGAGGGTTTCTGGATAGTACTAAGAAGGGCCTTCAGGCCAGGGTTGTGGTCACCAGCCAACAGAACTTCTTACATGTTCCATGGAAGATCCTCAAGATATATTGGGTAAAAGAAAATTCAAGACAGTACCACAATTAAGTATAATGCTCCCCCCCCACACACACACAAGCACAAACACATCATTACTAAAGAGGGCACACATATATATTTGCAGATGCAAAGATCCTCTGCCCAAATGAATAAAAACCAGCAAGAATGGCTTTTCCAGGGCTGGGGATATAGCTCAGTTGGTAGAGTGCTTGCCTTACAAGCACAAGGCCACAGGTTCAATCCTGAGAAACACACACACACACACACACACACACACACACACACAGAATAGTTTTTCCAAAGGAGGGCAACAGAGAGGGAAGGAAATGGACTTTTCACTATATAAACCATCTCTCTGCCTTTTGATTTTTTAGTACAAATTTAATGCTTTCAAAGAGACACATTTTTCCTGCTTTATGTTATAAAACAAGTTTCTGAATTATAAGATCAAAGATATTTAAGGAAAATATATTACTTTTTTTGTTTTCTGTCCTATTTTGTATTTGCCACATTTTTATAACAATTGACATTACTTGACAGGCAAAATTGGCAAATATTTCTTAGCACCCTGGAATAACCAAAAGTGTTTAAAGTAAAAACAGAATGTTCCTTCCAGCTTACTTTCAAATAGAAAATATATTTCTTAAAAAATGTATTTTAAAGTAAACATAGGTATTATAGAAATAAAGTTTCTATAATGCTATTATTTTATGTTGGAAAAGGTCCATGATTAACTGAGTTTTAAACATAAAGCTATGAGTTTGGGCAGCTGGTAAAGCAGTGCTGGCCTGACCTTGACCTTCATGGAGTCCCCTCTGGCCCTGCTCTCTGCAGCCTTTTTGGCACAGACCCTGGGCCCTGCCTGTCCTGCTGCCCTCACGGGCCCCGTGCAGCCTGCCAAGACCAGCCCTCAGGACTCCCTGTGCAGAGCCAGGGTGGGACAAGGGCAGGGGGCTTCCAGATTCCTCCTGGGGGCTGCAGGGGCTGTTTTGAAGCTCTGTTTATCCAACAAACACAGTTTTCACTTTGATAATATAGTCCAAGAAAAATAAATTTTTCAAAAGAAATTTTTATTCAAGGTTTATGTTAGGTTGAGCAAACATTATTTGTCCATGTTAAAGAAGGGGTTGGACAGGTTGGGAAAGGCAGATGGAGGTGGAGAAGTGGGCCAGCTCCTGAACCACCCTCTCTGGCCCCACTGGTGTGGATGCCATGGAGGGGCCTTAAGGTTTGACTGCCCATTCCCTCCCTACGGGAATGAGGAAAGCACAAGACACCCCCACCCAGCCTCCTGTGCCCAGGCGTGCCATTGGAAGACCTCCTTTGGCTGCCCCAGGATCTAGGATCAAGGGTGCAGAGCATCTCTCCCTGGGCTTGTTTTCAGAACCTTTCCCCATCTTGGCTTCTCTGCTCTGCTATTCCCTGCACATGTCAGAGGTGACACTAGGTCAATGAAAGTGGGCCAGTCAGGAACTTGCCGAGGTCTTTGAGGGCTGATCCAGCCAGGCCCTTATGGCCCCCAGTAGCTCCTCTACTGCCTGGAATCCCTCTCTCTCTGAGAACCATCCTTTTGCATTATCAATTTTGCATTCTTATTTAATTAATTAACTAGTTAATTAATTTGGTACTGGGAATTAAACCCAGGGGCACTTTAACACTAAGCTACAACCCCAGACCTTTGTTATTTTTTTGAGACAGTGCCTCACTAAGTTGTTGAGGGTCTTGCTAGGTTGCTGAAGCTGGCCTCAAACTTGAAATCCTCCTGTCTCAGGCTTCTGAATCTCTAGGATTACAGGCAAGCATCACCATGTCTGGCATGCATTCCCATTATAAAACAAACAAAAAGTTCATTTCCCCCTCTGGTTTTTTTTTTTTTTTTTTTTTTTTTTTTTGGTACTAGGGATTGAACCCAGGGGCACTCGACCACTGAGCCACATCCCCAGCCCTATTTTGTATTTTATTTAGAGACAGGGTCTCACTGAGTTGCTTAGCACCTCACTAAGTTGCTGAGGCTGGCTTTGAACTCTCGATCCTCCTGCCTCAGCCTCCCAAGTGCTAGGATTACAGGCATGCGCCACCGTGCCCGGCCATTTCCCCCTCTGAATTATAAAAATATATCATTGTAAAAAGTAAAAACAACCCATCCCACTCCCTACCAGCAAAAGTCATACAAAAGCCAGGCACTGTGACACAAAATGTAATTCCAGCAACTCAGGAGGCTGAGACAGGAGGATTCCAAGTTTAAGGCCAGCCTCAGCAACTTGGCAAGATTGTATCAAAATAAAAAATAAAAAGAGCTGGAGATGTAGATCTGTGATAGAGCCCCTGGGTTCTATCTGCTGTATCTCCAAAAGTCATACAACCTAAGAGAAGCTGTATAGTATTTTGGAATATTTCATTGAAGTCTTTAAAAATAAATCAGTTTTTAAACTGTTTTATCTAGTCGTGATCATTTCATACATCAGGTTTTTTTGTTTGTTTGTTTGTTTGTGGTGCTGGGGATTGAACCCAGGACCTTGTGCTTGTGAGGCAAGCACTCTACCAACTGAGCTATATCCCAAGCCCATACAGCAGTTTTGATCCTTTTTAAACCATCTTAATAAAAACCTATTTTTCATGTGCTACCACTCCTGACTTTGATGTGTTTTTAGCTATGCAATCATGGTCAACCCCTCTGTGCACTAGTTTCCCTTATCTGCAAAATGAGGATATAATACCAGTATCTACTTTTTTGGGTGGGGGTGCTGGGGATTGAACCCAGGGCCTTGTGCTTATGAGGCAAGCACTCTACCAAGTGAGCTATAACCCCAACTCACCTATATCTACTTTACAGGACTCCTTGAAAGGATTCAGTGAGATAATGCAGGTAAAATGCTTTTGCCAACAATCTGATGCAATAATGTTAGCAATCCACCCATTGCTAACATAGACACTTCATTTTGCCGCTAGCACAAGTCAGGCCACATTGCCCACCACTTTGTCTAGAGCCTTGTCCAGATTGAGATTCATTCCTTACATGAGTTTTCCAGAAATGGAATCACTGCAGCAAAAAGGTCTGGATCTTTTTGAAGTTCTTGATTCAGATTACTTTTGACACTCCTGCCAGGAGAGGAAGAATCCTAGTTTTAAGTGTAAATTTGTTGTCTGGGGGGCAGGAAATTGAGTCCCTTTCCCACCAGCTTACAAAACTCTAATGGGCATGAATTTAGAGGGCTTCTCTCTCTGAGAAAACTTGAGTCTGATAAGGCATCTTGACATCACATCAGTGCCTGCTGGAATAACCCGGAGACCTGAGTTTCACTCTCTGTAAAACTAGAGCAAGGATCTTGCCCAAGGTGTGGTGAGCAGTAATCAATGGCTAATGGCTGGAGCTGACTTTTGTCCTCTTGGTCATAAAAGACCTTTGAATTGCTTGGCCACTTTTGAATTTCTCAGGAAAAGTGATAACATGAGGCCAAAGTTCATACCAGTTGGCAGGGCTGCCTCTCCCCCACACACACGAGGCTGGAGGGATAGAGGAGGTGACCACAGTCCCATGAGCCTTGGACAGGGCTCTTTGGGATTGGGGTCACTAGGGTAGGAGATGTTTCCTATTGATCCTCCTGCACATCACACCACAGAACATATTCCCAGGCTTTGTTTATCTACAAGTCTTGCCAGACACAACTGAAGGGTGTTAAGTTTTTTGAAAAATATTTCTTTGTCAATGGACCTTTATTTTACTTATTTATATGCAGTGCTGAGAATAGAAACCAGTGCCTCATACTTGCTAGGCAAGTGCTCTACCACTGAGCCACAACCCCAGCCCAGGTGTTAAGTTTTTTTTTTTTTTGAACCAGGGATTGAACTCAGGGACACTCAGCCACTGAACCACATCCCCAGTCCTATTTTTGTATTTTGTTTAGAGACAGGGTCTCACTGAGTTGCTTAGCACCTCGCTAAGTTGCTGAGGCTGGCTTTGAACTCTTGATCCTCCTGACTCAGCCTCCCAAGTTGCCTGGATTACAGGGTGCGCCATCACGCCCGGCCCAGGTGTTAAGTTTTGACTTAACTTGGTGTCTACATGGTAGACAGAGGACTCAGTCAGCCCTCATATGAAGGACACAGATCAAAACCATGCTTGTCCCTCCCGGATTTGCCATTCAGCCCCCATCTGCACTTCCCAGAATGACTGAATCAAAATTTCCAGTCCCTGAGTCTGGACATCTGCATTTCATCAAGCTCTTCAGAAGATCTTATCATCTAGCAAGCTTACGCAGGGAATATGGTGACCTACACATCTGAATATCTGCTCAGCTCCCCTCGGTGCTCAGACATGGTCCTCAGCTCCCACACTTCAGACTCAAGACTCAGCTCTTAGGCTTCAGTCCACCTATGCAGAACCCCCTCCACTCTCACCAGCATCACCCACCACCCCAGCAGCCACTCTGGGCTGTTTCCAGCACCTGAACAGGCTATGGGTCGTTAGAGAATGACCTTGCTCTTGCTGTTCTGTGAACTTGGTTAACTCCTTCCCAACACTAATGCTCCACCTCCAGATAATTTCCACATAGTTGTGGATCTCCCAAATCTCTTTCTGTCATTGACTTTGAGTTTCACTCCATTGTAATCAGAGGACATACTTTGTAAGGTTTCAACCCTTTTAAATGTACTGAAATTGGTTTTATGGCCTAGCACATGGTCTATCCTGGAGAATGTTCCTTGTGCACTAGACAAGAATGTGTGTTCTACTTTGGTTAATTGGAGTGGTCTAGAGATGTTTATGAGGTTGAGCTGGTTTATAGCATTGTTCAAGATTTCTGTTTCCTTGTTGTTCTTCTATGCTTCATATAATTTTATCTCTTTGATGGAATAGAAAGCAAATGCTTCTTTGAAAATCGATTTCACTGTCCTTTAGAGATTCAGTTTGGGAGTCCTAACTCTAACTAGCAAGTTTGACTATCTGCACAAACTTAATCATTTTTATGAACCCTGGGTTAATTTAGCATATGAAATATTGGTTAAGGCTTGGGATGCAAAATCTCAGTGAAGGAGGACTCCCATACTTGACCCTCCCTGGGCATATGATTCCAAAGTGAGGTTCCAGATAAGCCAATTGTGGATCGCCTATACAATCACACCAATGTTTCCTTCCTTTCTTCTTTTCCTCCTTGTTTACTCCTTTTCCTCTTTCCTTCTTTATTTTTCCTTTCTCTTTCCTTCCTTTCTATATATCCACTCTCCTTTTTATCCAACCATGTATCTGTATTCCTTTCCTTTCCTTCCTTCCTTCCTTCCTTCCTTCCTTCCTTCCTTCCTTCTTTCCTTCCTTCCTGTCATCATCCTTCTTTCCATGCATCCACTCATCCATCCATCCATTTTTCTTTGCTTCTATCCACCTACTCACCTTCCCTTACATCCTCCCTTTTCTCACTACCTCCTTTCATTTCTACCCATTCTCCCTTCCTGCCTCTCCTCTATCCACTCTTCTACCCATTTTTAGCAATAAAACATCAGACATAATTCACTACCTGAAAAGCCCAAATTCAAGGAAAGTGTGTTGGGAACAGTCTTGTGGTGGTGAATTGGAGTGAAGGCCCCTGATTTCCAATCTTCCTTTCCTACCCAGGAATCTGCAAAGTGTTTAATGGCACTTCTTCACTAACAAACTTCTATGAAATACCTGTTATGAGCCAGATATGGTGCTTGGCATTGGGAATGAGTAAGACCTGGTCTTATTTTCAGGGTCAGAAATTGCTAGATAGTCCAAAAGCACCACAGTATGGTGGCCCATGTGGCCAGCAGAGCAAGGGCCTTTAGGAGGCAGTTTGAAGGGGTTCTTGGAGAAGAAAATGCTCCACTGAGCCTTGAAGGATGAGCGTTTTTTTGTTTTTGAGAATCAAATGAACAATAGCATGTGAGATTGTGAAAATGTAAAAGTATCACAGAAAAGGAATGATGTTTATTATTAAGATACTCTGGTAAAAATATTTTCCACTAATAACTGGCCAGTGTAGGAAAGGACTTTGTCAGAAGCGTTAGCAAATCTGTCTCACAATTAAGACATGGTTGCTAAGGTTGGAATCAGGCACTCACGAAGCCATGAGCCAAGGAAGGGGAGCGCTTCAGAGCCTGGGCTTCATTGTCAGACTCACTGGGAATGATAATGCAGAGGATTAAGTGAGATGGCAGTTGTTGGGGTTGGTAGCACTGGAGTGTCAGGGCTGTGAATGAATTATGGGTTTGTTTGAGCCATCTCAAGGCAGGGGCATTGCTCTTCTGAGAACTCTCAGTAAAATCCCACCCACTGGAGACCGCTCAGTTTATGCTGACCCCCTGCCCTTTGGCTCTGACAGTCCTATGTTCAAACGCAGCAGCCAGGAAGTAGAGGAGGTAGGAGTAATCTGGTAAGCCCCAGATAAATCTGCCATTTTCTTCCTGTTTTCCTCAGGAAGTCCTTCACTCTGAATCCCGTTGATATTCCTACCCATTTAAATAAAGCGCATAGTCTCCATTTTGTGGTTAGGTCCAGTCTCTGTCAGAGCTGGATCCTTCCACTGTGCCCCTGCTTTTCACTTATTTTGGTGTCTTATCTTTATTTCTTAAATTTCTCATATCTTTAAAATTTTTAATCTGACTCACTGCCCTAGTTTGGGGAAACTGAGTAAACATGATGCGGGTTGTGATAATGGAGAGCGCTCTGTAAATACCAGTTGCTACAGTTGTGGGAAAGGAACTCAGAGATCAGGTGCCTCAAGGTAGCATGGATTTATGTTTTCTTTCTGAAAAGATGCTTTTCATCTGCCATCAAGAAACCAGATACATTAGCCAGGAATGGTGGCGCACGCCTGTAATCCCAGCACTTGGGAGGCTGAGGCAGGAGGATCAAGAGTTCAAAGCCAGCCTCAGCAACTTAGCAAGGTGCTAAGCTACTCAGTGAGACCCTGTCTCTAAATAAAATATAAAATAGGGCTGGGGATGTGGCTCAGTGGTGGAGTGCCCCTGGGTTCAATCCCCAGTACCAAAAAAATAAAAATAAGAAACCAGATATATAACCTTGAAGAAATGATTTTTTTCTCAGCCTTTACCTTCCTTTTTAGTGAAATTTCTCAATATTATCACGAGAAAAGCAAGATCTTTGAAAATGATGAAATGTGTCTGAGCCTCCAAGATGTTCACCTCCATATTGTTTATCGTGGAGATTAAGGAGACTGGAAACCACCTAGATGCGCAAAAAGAAGAGAGTGTTAAATAAATTATAGGACTTACCTCAACGAAATTGTGAGCAATGGCTGGGCATGGTGGTGCATGCCTATAACCCCAGAGGCTTGGGAGGCAGAAGGATTCCAAGTTCAGAGTCAGCCTCAGCAACTTTGCAAGGCCCTAAGCAACTGGGTGAGACCCTATCTCTAAATAAAAAACAAAAAAAGGGCTGGGGATGTGGCTCAGTGGTTGAGTACCCCTGAGTTCAATGCCTTGTACAACCCCCAAAAACAAACAAAGAAAGAAAGAAAGAAAGAAAGAAAGAAAGAAAGAAAGAAAGAAAGAAAAAGAAAGAAAGAAGGGAGGGAGGGAGGGAAGGAAGGAAGGAAGGAAGGAAGGAAGGAAGGAAGGAAGGAAGGAAGGAAGTTGTGAGCAATGAAGAATTAAGGTCCCACGAGAACTAATATTTTTCCCTTTTTCCCTCTTATTCAGTGATGGATCCCTCAGGACCCAAAACAATGCAAACCATTTAACACTAGGCATTTAAATGAATGGGTGAGGAAAAATCAACTTCCAGGGGGTGTCTGACTATCTTTTTGCTGTATGGGGTAAAAGTAGAATGGAGGAACTGGGGGTTGTATTGGAGAGATTGGAGTGAGGGGCAAGAAACTCAGACTATTTAGTAAGCAGTGAGGGGAATGTTTGTGGGTACTTATTGGATGGTGAGCAATAAAACTCTCCTTTGTGGCCCACAAAGTATTCAGTAAAATATACAGAGCCTGGCAATTCTTTAGGATTGGATGTATGTTTTTGGAGGGTGAAATGAAATACAGAGACTGACCTCAACTGGAGAATACCCAGGGCATGTTCACATCAAGTGTCATTTAATGGTGCGGAAGGATGTTGACAATATATTGTTAAAAGAAAATAATCGGGTACAGAAGAGGATATGCAATTGCAATCCCATTTTGGTTAAAATAGAAAAACATCTGCTCACGTCTGGATTGTAAGATTGAGGATTTTTTTTCTTTTTGATTATTCATGCTTTATACTTTCTTTAATCAACATCTAAACTGCTTGTGAAACTGAAAATAATGTGAAATGTTGGATGAGCTTGAGCTGCCCTTATTGAGTTTGACTAGCTGGTAAAGAAATTGAGCTTGAGGTCAAGCAACATTGTCAAGGGAAAGCCAAAACAGAGTGACCCATTGATTTATGGCCAGTTCAGTGACTTTTCCACTTGACCAGGAAGAAAACATCTCCCAGCAGTGTTTGCAGTGCCTCAGATGCACAGCATCAGAGAGATCTGAAACCCTGGACCATGCCTTCTTCCACTCACTCCTTTTTTCTAGATTCCAGAGAATAATCATCCTCCAGGAGAGTCTGTATGGTTCTAAATGCATTCCCTCTTGTCCCATTTCAAAGGACACTCACCAGGCTTTCTTTTGCACTTCAGGTCACTAACATGACCCTCTGGGCAGAGAATTGTCAGCAGGATGGGCTGTGAAGCCTCTTGCTGATCAAGCCAGTTATAATCTGTGACTCATATCTGCAGATAACAATTTTTCTTAAAGGTGTCTGTTGAGTGATAAGGGAGACACAGAGAGACAGAGACAGAAAAACTGAGAAGCATAAAATCACAACCCTGGAACTGAGAGGTCCCGTAGAGATCACCCATCTCATGAGTGGATACGAAAACAGAGATTTGGGGTATATAGATAGGGCCAGAGGGTGGTGGTGGTGGTGGAGTTGCTCCCTAAACATCTCTCTGTTCCATTCTTTCCTGCCTCTTCCCCCACTCCAGCCTTTGGGGAGAACCACAATACCCCCTAGCTGATCTTTCAACCCACAGAGGGCTGGGGATGTGGCTCAGTGGTTAAGTGCCCTTGGGTTCAATCCCCAGTACCAAAAACAAAACAAAACAAAAACAAAAACAAAAACAAAAAAACACCAAAAACCAAAAAAATCCCAAAAACTAGATACAGTTTTAGATCTGCTTATGGGTTCATTCAGTTTAAAAATATTCCATGATCCTTTACTCTGTGTCCATCACTGTGAGATCTGATGTACCTAAGGCGATGAAGAGCCAGCCCTGGCCTTGACTTGTTTGCAGTATGGCTGCAGGTGATGGATACTTAAATGAGAAATTTTTCTCTCTTAAGGTGTTGGTGCTCAATAGAATTAAGCTCAATGTACAGGGAGGAATAAGGAAAAGCACCTTCTCCAGCAGGGTAACAGTGGCAGGTGGAGGTTGGGGAGTGTTCAGAGGAAACTCCACCCTGGCTCTGAGTGAGACATCACAGAGCTGTGGGCATGGGGCCATTTGTTCTTCACACACTCACTGAGCTCTTTCTGTGGACCAGACACGTGCTCACCTGGAGGGTGACTGTGAACCACACAGACCTTGTCCCTGTCTAAAGGATCTTACTTGAGGGCTACAAGTTCACTTCCTTTCCTCATGGTAACTTGTGTTTTAAAAAAAATCTACGTATCAAATAATGGTTAAGTCATTATAAAACATCAAAACAGATTTATGCTAATTGTAATTTTCCATTGATGCTTCATTTGATACATATGTATTTACTGTGCATTCCATTCTTCTTTTAAAATATTTTTAGTTGTAGATGAACACAATAACTCTATTTTTTTTTTTCTTTTTTGTGGTGCTGGGGATTGAACCCAGGGCCCTGTGCTTACAAGGCAAGCACTCTACCAACTGAGCTATATCCCCAGCCCCCATAACTCTATTTTTTTATGTGGTATGAGTGAGGATTGAACCCAGGGCCTCACATAGGCTAGGCTGGCACTCTACCACTGAGCCACAACCCCAGCCCCAATTTTTCACAGTAGTTACCTCATTCAGTCCCTGTGATCTGTGAGAGAGGTTAGGCTTGCTACTGTCTTTGAAAGCAAGAGTCAGTGAACTAAAAAACTGGCCCAAAGCAGTTTAAAAGTAGAACCAGTCTTAGAATCTGTATCTTGGGACTCTACTTTGAATAGAATTTGAGTACCATTCACATATTTTTAATATGATTTTAAGATTAAAGTACTAACTATAAGCAATTAAAATTAAGGTCCCAGGGATTATGGTTTGCAGTATTTTCTAGACTTTTCCAAATATCTTCCCAAATCCCTCATTCAGCCTGGGAGGCTATCCTGAGTCCAGTGGGATCTGTTGCACAGTGAGGCAGAACCCAGTCCAGGTTTCCTGACTCGGCACTGTTGCTTGGTGAGAAGGCTGCCTCTGGGTGCTCACTGACTTGCTCGTCATTCCCTGTTCACCTGTTCAGTCCACACATTTGGTTTGGTGAGTACTGTTGTAGGCAAAGGTGTGAGGGATTCTGGGAGGAGAGCCCTGAGCTCAAATCTCAGCTTTGCCTCTTTCCAGCAAGCAGCTTAAACTCAAGTGTCAGTTTCCTCATCTGTGAAATGGAGCAACAGCATTGACATTGTAAAATGGCTAGAGGCATCAAAGAAAAAATGCATGGAAAACCTTCCCCTCCATCTCCGGATTTTGCTAGTTATTGATTTTTATTTTTATTTTTTTACAGACTGTGTTTTGATTCATTGTACACAAATGGGGTACAACTTTTCATTTCTATGGTTGTACACAATGTAGGTTCACACTATTTGTGTAATCATATATGTACTTAGAGTAATGATGTCTGTCTCGGTCCACTCTCTTCCCTTCCTCCACCCCCTCCAGCCCCATTTTCCTCTACACCATCCATAGTTCCTCCATTCTTCTCTTACCTCCCACAACCACCCCCCTGCTATTTATTGGATAAAGGAAGGAATGCAAACACTTAGTTCCCTGCTGGGCCTATAATAGCACCGGACAAATTATACAATGACCAGTTTTTCTATTTGATAATTGCACTTAAATTATTTTTATGAAGATCAAATTAAAGGAAATTTTGGTAGAGAACATTTTCTCTAAAATCTGAACTCAAATGCACTGTTTTCACCCCTTTATTCTCATTTGGAAATTGCATGAAGATGATTCATTATTAAGAACTGAAGGAAATTCTAAAGGTAAATGCTTATATAAAGTCCACCACTCAAACACACTGATAGTTTTCATTTCTTCACAATACTTTGCAACATTTATCCAGACTTTTTTACACTGTTGGAGTCAGAATGACTCTCTTCGTGTCACTTTTTTTTTTTTGATACAGGGGCTAGACCCGAGAGATATTTTTATCACTGGGCTACATCTCCAGCCCTTTTTATTTTTATTTTGAGACAGGGTCTTGCTAAGTTGCTTAGAGCCTCACTAAATTACTGTGGCTGGCCTCAAACTTGTAATCCTCATGCCTCAGCCTTCCCTAGTCCTGGGTCTTATAGGCATGTGCCACTATGCCCAACTTGTGTTACTCTTTTTTTTTTTTTTTAAATGTATTGTTTTACTTCAATTATTTAATAAATCAAGTTGCTGCATTAACTATATGCTTGTCATTTCTAATGGTGCCCTATGATTCTTCTACTCAGTGAAATCCATCAGTAACATGGGAACTTAACTCATGAAGGAAATCATGCCGCATTATCATCCATCCCTCAGCATGCTCAGGCTATTGATTCCAGGGCCGGCTGAGGAAACCAAAATCCAAGGATTGGGGCTGGGGATATAGCTCAGCTGGTAGAGTGCCTGCCTTGCAAGCACAAGGTCCTCAGTTCAATCCCCAGCACTGCAAAAAAAAAAAAAAAAAAAAAAAAAACCTCACAAAATCCAAGGATGCTCCAATCCTTTTTACCAAATGGCATTGTATTTGCATATAACCTAGGCACATCTTCTCCTATACTTTAATTCACATCTTGATTCCTTATGGTACAATGTGAGACCTATGTAAGTGTTGTTGTACTGTATGGACAAGGGAATAGTGACAAGAAAAAAGTCTGTATGTGTTCAGTACAGGCACAATTTTCCCCCTGAATATTTCCTGACTATTCTCAATCCATGGTTGGTTGAATACCTGGCAGGTTGAATCTGGGAATGGGGAACCTGTAGATAGAGAACCTATAGATATTGAGGACAAGCTTTATCTTACATAATTCACAAATCACTATATGTTTATATATTGTCTTTGAGAAACATCACAATCCTATAAGGTAAATCCTAAAATTATCCTGTTTTACAGATGAAGCAACCAAGGCTCGGATTACTTACTCTATTAACTTGCTAAAATTCATACAGCCCATGCTTTAGTTATCTATTGCTTGATAGCCAATTGGCCTGCAAAATAGTGGCTTAAAAGCTTCAACAACCACTGAGTTCTTCATGATCCTGCAATTTGGACAGGCTTGGTGGAGCTGGCTTGTCTCTGCTGTTGTGGTTCCAACCCGGGTACTTGTACCATGGCTGGAGGATCCAAGACTGGTTCACTGGGATCCTGGGTGCCTCAGCAGGGGAGGCTGGAATGGCTAGGGGCTGGCAGGGTGTCTGCCCCTGTGTGGTTTCTCATCTTCCAGAGCTTCTTTTTCTCCTTCCACGTGCTCTGTACAGCAGATTAGCTGGATTTCTTTCCCTGGTGGCTCGCTTCCTAGAGAGCAAAATCAGAAGCTCCCAGGCATCCTAAAAACCAGCCCAGGAGTTGGCCCAACTGCTGTTTCCTCTTGGTCAAAGCAAGTCACAAAGCCAGTCCAGAGGGAAACAGACCCTACCCTTGGTGCCTGGAGGAGCAGCATGCAGGAGGATGGATAGGACTGGAGGCTGCCACCTTCCCAGTGTAGAACGGGGCTTCCAACACCTGCTTGGCTCCAGGCTCCAGACTCAGCCCTCACGCCCACTCCAACTCAGTAAACATTTTTGCCTAGCTAGATTTTTCTCTTCCTTTCACTCATTTTTTTTAAGGTGAATTCCTAAGAACAGGGAGACTTGGTCAAAGGGCAGGCACACTGTTGGGCTGATGCTGAGATAAGGCCACTTCTGCAGAGCAAAATCTCTTTAAGTACTGTGTTACTTATGTCTTTTTTTCACCTCCACCTTACAAAGGAGACCTAGGCTTAATTTTATTCATTCTATTGTTGCATCTGCTTAGTGGAGGAAATCTTGGCTCCCGCTATGAAAAGCCTCCTCACGACTTCTCGGCAACAATAAAGTCAGCAAAGAGGCATGAGGTTCAGCTGCTCCAGGGCTGTGCAGGACAGTGTTCCCTGTGGATCAGGGGCACGTGGGGAAAGTAATTTGCTGAACATGACTTTTTACAGAACTTGGGAGGTAGTGGAACACAGCAGCTTAGACTTGCCAGTGTTCAGCCTTCCCTCTTGAGCGTAAAGCACGTGTCTTTGCTTGCTGTCCCTGTATATTTCTGTCATTCTGTGTCTTGTCCAGTTTAGAATTTGTCCAGAGCAAAAGCCTCCCCATGTAGATTATAAATTATATGATCATCCTCCCTGTCACCAGAACTTGGACAAGTTATTTCTCCCAGAGTCTCAGTTTCCTAATCTGTACAATGGGTCTGGCTATCTGTTTCACAGTGACATGGATGACTCTTCTTTAACAGCATCTTCAATGAGGCAGGAGCTGTCTTGTGCCCTGGGAGGTACCACGGGATCTGAAGGTTACTGATTTTCCTTCTTTTCTCATTTTACAAATAAATAACCAAGATAATTCAAAAGATTTAATTTATATCAGGTTGTCAGGGAAGGTCTCTGTGAAATGAGAATTAGAAAAGGCATAGGATGAGAGCAGGCTAGAGAGGAGTTGAGGGAAGAGCATCTGAGGTCAAGGGAACAGCAGGTGCAAAGGCCATGAGGCAGCAGAAAATTCACTGAGGAAACAGAATGGAGTTCTTGAATACGGTCATGCTCTTTAACTGTGAAGAGCCCAGTGGTAATTATCCTACTAGAGGGTTTTAAAATGCTTGCTCATCCTTTATCTTAAATGATCTTCAAAATAATTGCAAAAAGAGTGGGGACATAGAGCAGATAAGTATTATTAATCCTGCTTATGGAACAAAAAAAAAAAATTTTTTTTTTTTTTTGCATACCAGGGATTGAACCCAGGGGTGCTCAACCACTGAGCAATATTCCCAGCCTTTTTCTTATATTTTATTTAGAGACAGAGTCTCACTAAATTGTTTAGGACCTCGCTAAGTTGCTGAGGCTGGCTTTGAACTAGAGATCCTCCTGCCTCAGCCTCCGGAGCCATGAGGATTACAGGCATGGGCCACCTGCCTAGCTGGAACAAAAATTCTTACAATTCTTATCCATGCATATTTTTCCAAAATGGTCCCATTATACTTTTATACTTAAATTTAATTTGATATATCTCCATTATCTTTTATTGCCTTTGGTGATTGGAATCTCTTGGGAACCAGAGACATCTTTATACATATCTTTCTATTATGATATTTAATTCTGCAGTTAAGTTCTCATGTGTATTGCTTTTGGATCCCTATTTGTAAGATATATTGGTTTATAGTTCTCTTTTCTTTTTTTTTTTTTTGGTCTAGGTTTGGTAACAGAGCAATACTGCCTTGAGAGAATGAGGTAGCAAGTGTTCCTTCTTCTTCTATTTTTTTGGATGAGGTTGTAAAGAGTTGGTATTAATCCTGTAAATGTTTGATGGAATTCCCAGTGGAGCCATTGGGTCTGGGCTTTTCTTTGTGGTAGTGTTCTGATTACTAGTTCAAGCTCTTGCTTAAGCCCTATAGAAGGTTCCATCTCCACTTGAGTGAGTTATAATAATTTGTATTTTTGTAAGAATTTGTCCTTTTTTCTGGGTTTTCTAAATTATTGCTATGAACCTTTCTTTTTCAGTAGGATCAGTAATAATATGCCCTCTCCTAATTCTTATTTTAGCAATATGAGTCTTCTTTCTTTTTTCACTGAAGTTTTGCTTGTGGTACTGGAGATTGAACCCAGGAGCATTTTAGCACAAAACTATATCCCCAGCCCTTTAAAAAAAACAGTTTTTTAAAAAATTTTTGAGATAAGGTCTTGCCAAGTTGCTTAGGGCCTTGTTAAATTGCTGAGGCTGGCCTCCAACTTGCCATCCTCTAGCCTCAGCCTCCCAAGTTGCTCGGATTACAGATATGTGCCACTGCCCCTGGTGTTGATTAAAGTTTTATTAATCTGGTTGATTAGTTCAAAGGAACAATGATTGATTTTATTGGTTAATGTCAGCTCAAGTTTTTATTATTTTCTTCCTTTTCTTGCTTTAGATTTAGATTGAGTTTGATCTTCTTTTTCTAGTGTTTTAAGATGGAGGGTTAGATTTTGAACCTCAAATCTTTCTTCTTTTTTAATATAAGCATTTCAGGCTATAAATTTTCTTCTGTCAGGTATACTTTTAGAGTAGAGGGGTATCTTATTATACCCTCTTCATTCACCCTGAAGAGACTGGAATGAAACAGCCAGGTACAGATACAGGGGCCTCAGCTGGTCCTGGAACTACTGCTTGCTGAATGGCCTCTGGTCAGTCCCGGTCCTCTTCTGTCCTAGTTGTGTCTTTTCTATACAATGAACAGGCTGTCCTGCAGGATCTCCAGGAGGTTTGCAGTCAAGCTGGCTTGGAGGGAACTCCTGTTCAGCTCCTATCTTCGGCGGGGACATTTGCTGTTTCTGCCTGCTTAGCACCCTTCCTCCTCCTCTGGCAAAGGCACCTGCTTGCTCTTTGGGGAGACACCCTCTCCCACATTATATACAGACTTTTTTTTTTCTTTTTCTTGCCATGGACCCCTCTGATCCCTCTGGCAGTTTTTGTTGTTGTTGTTTGTTTTTGTTTTTGTTTTTTTTTGTGGTGCTGGGGATTGAACCCAGGGCCTTGTGCTTGTGAGGCAAGCACTCTACCAACTGAGCTATATCCCCAGCCCAGTAGTTTATTTTTTATTTGTTCTTTCTAGTTATATTTGACAGTAGAGTGTATTTTAACATATACATACATGGAATATAACCCTTTGAGGTTGCACATGATGAGGAGTTACACTGGTCATGTATTCCTACGTGAACATAGGAAAGTTATGTCTAATTCATTCCATTGTCTTTCCCTTCTGATAGTTTATGAGAACCTATGAATGCTCTTTAGACTGATTTTTTTCTTGGTATCGGGGATTGAACTCAGGGGCATGTGACCACTGAGCCACAACCCCAGCCCTAGTTTGTATTTTGTTTTGAGGCAGGGTCTCACCGAGTTGCTTAGTACCTCGCTTTTGTTTAGGCTGGCTTTGAACTCACCATCCTCCTACCTCAGCCTCCCTAGCTGCTGTAATTTTAGGTGTGCACCACTGTGCCTGGCTAGATTGATGTTTTTTTTTTGTTTGTTTTTTTGAACCAGGGATTGAACTCAGGGACACTCGGCCACTGAGCCACATCCCCAGCCGTATTTTGTATTTTATTTAGAGACAGGGTCTCACTGAGTTGCTTAGGGCCTCGCTAAGTTGCTGAGGCTGGCTTTGAACTCTCGATCCTCCTGCCTCAGCCTCCCAAGTCGCTTAGATTACAGGCGTGCGCCACTGCGCCCGGTTTAGATTGATGTTTTTAAAAGTATAATATATATGGCATAGGGTCTAAAGGAAACCAATTGTCAGATCATTAGATATCAAATTCTTAGTCATCAAATCATTAGAAAAACAAATTTGTGATTTAAAAATCTACATAATTCTTTACTAATACATTAAATAACAGGATCTAGTTGGTCTAACAATGCAAATGATGTTTTGATATATCTGTAACAACTGCAATGCAATAATGAAATATCTGTGATTTCTATTGATGACAAAGTTATGTGTACTTTTAGGCTTCTTTCGTTGGTGTTAGGGATCAAACTCAGGGCCTTGGTGTGCTAAGCACACACTCAAACACTGAGCTATATCCCCAGAGTGCAGATATTTTTCATATTATTGTAATGTGTTGACTACATTCTATTATAACTTGTATTTTTAATACTATTGTAACTTGTTGACTACATTCATAACAGAAGGAAATGCTAAGTTTCAATCAGAGATTAGTAAAAAAGAGATAAAATTTTTTCCCATCCAAATTAATGACCCTTTAAGAAACCCTTGTTTAAGGGATGTACAGGAAAATGCGCCATTACTGCCTTCTGAAGTAGGCACGAAACCCAATATTAGCCAATCAGAGTACAGACTGGCCAAGGGACGGGCATTCGTACCAAATGCATGCAGAGTGAAATGAAGACTTTTGCTGGACATCCATGAGGGTTCTTTCTGTGGACCTTGCTGAGAGCGTTGGTGTGGGTCGGAAACATATCACCTCGCCATCAGCAGGAGAGAATCTGCCTCCAGATGAAAGCTGGCACAGAGGACAGCAGAGCTGGGAAATGAGCATCCACATCTTCCTGACAACACTCCTCCCTTTTCATGTGTTCATTATGGGAGCCAATATGTTATCTGTTAAAGCCAGTTTGAGCAGAGGTTTCTGTTTATTGCAATCAAAAGAGTCACAACTAATACCGTCCCACAAAGCTCAGCAGAGTGCCTGGCACAAAGTAGGCAGCTCATGAAGGAATGATGAATGAATTTCAAACATGGCAACAACATGATTGATGTTCTTCACTGAACACATACATGCAGATCTGGCTTCGTTGTGTATTATAAGATGAAGACTCAAAGCAAGTGCTCCAGAGCCTTTTGGTGGCTGAATGAATAAAGAAGTCCATTCATTGTCATTATTTTCTTAATAAACTGCATATTTTTCTTTTTTTCACATATTCTCTTTTAATTTGTTCTTCTTAGATATACATAACAGTAGAGTATATTTTGACATATTATATATACATGGAGTATAACTTATTCTAATTGGGACCCCAGTGTTATGGTTGTCCATGATGTGGAGATTCACTGTGGTGTGCTCATTCCTACATGAACATAGGAAAATGATGTCTGATTCATTCCACTGTCTTTCCTATTCCCATCCCCACCCTTCCCTTCATTCAAGATTTTAAAAAAAATTTTTTTTAGTTGTAGATGGATACAATACCTTTGTTTTGTTTATTTTTATATGGTGCTGAGGATTGAACCCAGTGCCTCACATGTGCCAGGCAGGTGCTCTACCACTTGAGTCACAACCCCAGTCCTCCTTCATTCCCCTTTGTCTAATCCACTGAGCTTCTATTCTTCCCTGCCCCTGTGCATAATTTTCAGTGATATAACCAGGACCACATGGCCATGGAGAGAATGAAAGTCTAGAATCACGATGGACCCATAGTTACAAAGCGAGTCCATGCTACACTCACAGGGGGTAAATAGCAGGCAGCCATTCAAAGTACAAGATACAAGAAGCTAAAAGCAAGATTTCTGAGTGTTTTCATCTAGAGAAATGATAAGGTATGTTTAACCTGAACTGAACATTACACAACATAATCATGTACTGAAACATCACAAGGTACCCCATTAATAAGTATCTTCTTTTTTTTTTTCTGCACTGAGGATTGAATCGAAGGGTGCTGAACCACTGAAGCACATCCCTAACCCTTTTGAGACAGGGTTTCACTAAGTTGCTGAGGCTGGCCTAGAACTTGCATTCCTCCTGCCTCTGCCTCCTGAGTCACTGGGATTATGGGTATGCACCACCATACTTGTCTAATATGTACAATTTTTGTTTTAGTACCAGTTAAAATAAATTTAAGCTAAAATAAATAAATAAGGTAGATATTTATATACTAATATGGAAAGACTTCTAAAACACACTAAGAAGGAAATTTCAAAATACTAATTACTATAAAATTCCATTTTTGTAAAAACAAAACTTTTGAGTTTCTCTATAAACATGAATGAGTCTAAATTAAAGAAAAAGATCTGGGAGGCCACTCCAGGAACCTTAATAGTGGGCATCTCTTATGAGGGAATGGTCATACATGCTTGTCCTTTCTCTGTTTCTAATATGAGGATAATATAATTGTGTCGCCTGCATAATTTAAAATTACTTATAATTTTATAATGAAACAATAAAACAACTCTGAAAAAGTGGAATAGTCTCTCTCAACTTTTTGTTTGTTCAACTGTTTGGTACTGGGGATGGAACCCAGGGCCTCATTGCATGCAAGAAGCACTCTACCACTGAGCTACAACGCCAACCCTCCACTTGTTTTTTTCCTGATGTGTCCATCAGGATTCCTGGGGAAGCTGAGAGAGCAGAATTGTACCCATGATGCTCCGCTCCACCCTTGATCTGTCCTGCTTGTTGGTGATGCTGTGCCCATGATGTTATGCCATGCCTGTAAGGCCATGCCCTTTCTCTGGGGTTCTGCAGTCCTCCTGGCTGCTCCAAGAGCCGAGGCGATTACTCCCCATATAAAAAAACTCCTGGAGTGGCCTACTGACCTGGATTCTCCTCTCAGTATCCTGACTCCAACCGCCTCTGCTGCCAAACTACACATGGTCCAGATGACTTTTCCTGCAAATGAGAAAGGGAATCAGAACATCTCACAGTCCAGGCAGAGATCAGGGGAGGTGCACACCTGCAGCAGGTTTGGGATGGCTGATCCAGTTCAAATCCATCATTGTGTAGAGGGAGAATATGAGTTTCAGAGTGGAAAAGAGATTTGTCTTCACCCTCTCCAGTTTCTGGTCCCCCAACTTTCTCCATTGCACCCTCCCAAATTGCACAGCAACCCTCCTCTTCTCTGTACATTGTGGACACCAGAGGTGCAAGTTACATGAGAAGAAAGACTGCACCGTGATCACCGTGGAGCATGGTGCCTGATACCCCAGAATTAAAAGTGTTTGTTGAATCAAAGTATGTATACACATCATACTTTCCCATGTTTTGAATTGGACTCTTAAGATAAACTTCCCCAAAGGAGCATTGTCGATGCTTTAGAATAATGAATGTTAAGGTCCAAGTCTTAAGGAAAGTGAACTTGATCACATAAAGTTCTGGGTTAGGTAAAACAGATAAGATGATTTTCCCTAAGAAGTGTTTTTTCCCAAGATCCCAAAGCCAGTAAGTGACAGAGAACTAAGGTATTGATTACATCTGCTTGTCTTATTTGATAGGTCTACTAAATTTTATCTAGTAGAAACTACACGTTATTGGGTTGTCCTTTAATATTAAGTGATTGTCTCTTTAAAATGTTGCCATTCTGGTTTACATATATATCAGATATCATTCTAATACAGATGTATGTATACAGTATATGTTTAATAATAACCTGGTGGAATTTACCTCTCTATAAAGAAAACAAATACATGTCTGGATCTTTTTTCTCCATTTATTCCGTGGGTGTAAGAAGAGCCCTATCTAGGATAAGAAAAAAGTGTATGTTTTTCTTCTTTTACCTGACTGACGTGTCCCTGCTTTGTGCAGTCACCCACGAGGCCGAGGAGGGCAAATGGAGAACAGTCCTTACAAAACTCAGAAACAGTCCCAGCTGACTCAAGAGCACTTTGTGCCCCTCACCCTGTGGATTTGGAAACCCTTTAATCGTTTGGAGAATGTGATAGAGAAAGTGAGCTGTTAAATGTTTCCCCAAATTTATTGGTGAATTCACAGATTACCCCCATAGGAAGCAGAAGGCATTACCGTATTTATGATGGGCTTTCAAGGGTCCCTAACTGTGAGACCCTTAAATGACACTCTCTAGGTAGTATCTTTCCAAAGGATCATCCCTGAGAAGAAATTTGTCCTATGGAAGCTGCCTGAGCAGTACACACAGAATCTGGAGTACTGGCTTCCAGTTTTTTTTTTTTGGGGGGGGGTACTGGGGATTGAACTCAGGGACACTCCACCACTGAGCCACATCCCCAGCCCTATTTTGTATTTTATTTAGAGACAGGGCCTCACTGAGTTGCTTAGTGCCTTGCTTTTGCTGAGGCTGGCTTTGAACTCGCGATCCTCCTGCCTCAGCCTCCGGAGCCACTGGGATTACAGGTGTGAACCATTGGGCCCCACATGGCTTCCTGTCTTGTTCTGCCACTGAGGGGGCCATGTGACTGGGCCACATTCCTCTACCAATGAAGCAGGCAGATAGCACACTTTCCATTGCTCCTCCACAGTTCCCAAGTTCTGTCACTCCACGGAAGGTGAAGATGGCTTTCAGAGTGAACAATGAAAGGCAGGTGCCCTTTTAGTGTCTCTTGGCTGGAGACCCTGCCTCTTGAACAGAAGCTGGGGAATTGATGAATGCCTGGCAATCTGGCCTGGGCCACAGATTCACAGAGTCATGGATCACTGTCAGGAAACCTCAGTAATTATCAAGACCCATGTCTTCCCTTCCTCATTCAACAACAGTTTCTTAAGTAGTTGTGTTGAATAGAACATGGGCAGGGATGGTGGCTGTAGAGTTCATCTATTTATCTGTGGTACCTAGTGCTGTGGTTGGCACATAGCTGGTGCTCATTAAAATCTGTTGAATGATGGGTAGTCTTCTGCAAAAGAGTCATCTAGGGGAGCCTGTTAAGTCTGAATTAGAATCTCTGGTAACAGGGCCCAGGTGACTGTCATGCCCTCCAGAGTTTGAGAACCACAGCCGTGGTGTCTGAATAAAGCATTTTTCTATCAGAAGGGAGAAAATGCTGATGTTTTCACGTTTGAGCATTTGTTGGTAGAGACTAAAATAGGCAAGCCAAATGCTGGAGGTTGATTTTCCCCTAGCCATTGCTGTGGAGCTGGAGAGCTCTGGGCTCTGCGCAGTGTGCTCAGGGCTCACTTTCACTACTCTCCTGGGAGGCAAGGCCAATAAAAAGGCAGAGAAGGTAGAATTGGAGCCACACAAAGTCCAAGTTTGGCATTAATATTGCCCTTCATTTGGAAGCTATAAAATAAGAAATGTGCCACAGTTCCAGTCTCCCTGGGGCAGTTAGCTGCACAGATCTCAGTTCAAATCTCCGCCGCCGTCTCTAGCTGCTTGCACTGGAGCTAATCACTTTAACCCCTTTTAAGCTTTTGTTTCCTCAGTCATAAACTGGACATCGTGATTCACCCTGCTGAGGGTTGTTGAAAGGATTAGAGATGTTGTGAGCTCAGGTGTCTGGCACACGCTCAGTACAGAAGGGCTGCAAAGTTTTGGCTGAGACCTATAAACTGCCAGCACATCTGGGCTGGGAGGTCTGCAGAGTCTCCTGCAGCCTGGCTCTTTCATTTTTCCAGGAAAGAACAGTCAGTGAGGGCAGAGGACAGGCAAATGGCGTAAGATTGTCTAGCGCTAGAGGTTTCTTGAGGGTCCTTAATCTCAATGAAGAATTCCTTCGGATTCCTGCGTGGACTGGAGAGGTGACTGGCTAAGACTGAGGGTGATCTGGGAGGAAGGAATTCCTCAGACAGATGCTTTTGAAAAGGAAGCTGGATAGCTCAGGTGGGGTGCTTTCTCACTTAAGTTTCTCACCAGTCAGAAGCCTGTTCCAAGGATGCAGAGACTGTGAGAAAATCCCAGACACTGGGCATTTTGTGACTTTTCTATCAACACTGCCGTTTTAAAAACAAAACAAAAGCCTCTGGGCAAGTGGTGTTGAGGCCTTCCCTGGCAAGGCTCTGAAGAGTACAGCAGTTCTGCAAGACCATGACTGGAGATGCCTGGCGTGGGGGACTCTCCAAGGTTGGTCTCTGGATTATAAAGTGCACAACACCCATCAAGAGCCACGCTCAATAGGGATGCCTCTGGAGACCATCTCTCAGGACTCTGATTCTGGTGTCCAGCAGCAAGAGCAAAAGAGCGCCTTGGGAGAGTTCAAGTGCTTGGTGCTCATGGTGATGATGTTGGTGATGATGATGATAGTGATGTGGGTACTTCCTATCTGCCAGATGCAAGGCCAAGCAATTTCTTTGACATGCATTGTTTCATTCAATCTTCTCAGTTATACATGACAGTAGAATGTATTTTGACCTATTATACATACATGGAGTATAACTTCCCATTCTTGTGGTGGTACACCATGTGGAGTTATACTGGTCACCTATTCATATAGGTTTCAGTCAATGTTTACCAGATTCCTAAGGGAAGCAGCACCATTGCTGGGATTTTCTCACTAATCTTTGTGTCCTTGGGACAGGCTTCTGGCACCTCACCTGACTTATCCAACTTCCTTTTCAAAAGATTCTTGTACCTTCCTCACAGGCCACCCACACGTAGCCATTTTACAGATGAGGAAACTCAGATTCTGAGAGATTAAATAAATGATCTTTTTAGTTTTAAGTGAAAGAATAACTCCTAGATAGTTCACACCAAGATTCAAGTCCAAGGTAAGTCAGTGGGCTCTAAGTGCTGGGAGGAAGACAAGCAAGTAACATCAGCAGTGTCTTCAAGGGATTTATATTTATCCCCATTTTTACAGATGAGGAAACAGGACCAGAGAGCTTAGCATTTTTCGTCTTAGATCAGGCGATGTGCCAAGTACTTTGCATATATTATCTCTTTGATCATCATAACATCCCTATGAAGTAAGTAATTTTATGATCCCCATTTGTATAAAATGAGGAAACCAATGTCTGAGACCAAATGACTTGCTGGGGTTCAAAACCAGGCAGTTTGACTGCACTGCCCATGTGTGTAACTTCCTGAGTGGCCAATACTGGAACAAGATGTGGTGGGGAGTTGGGGGGTGTTGGACTAGAACCCAGGAGTCCTGACTCCCAGTCCAGTGCTCCAAGGCTAGATGTAGACTTTCAGTTGGCATGCGTTGTTCCTTAAAAGCATGCTGGCCTGAAGCCCAAAGAGTGAAATCACACCCTGCGGTTCTGGGAACCTCAGATTGGAGAAGGAAGCTCTGGCTCTGCTGTTCAAGTCTGAGCAGGTGTGCTGGGGACTGTTTCCTCCTCTGGCTGGAAAGGAGCCTTGCTGGCTGGGCAAGGTGGGGGCAGTCCTTATGAGTATAAGGCGGGAGTAGGGCAGGAGGGAGGTGTGCCCAATAAAACAGGCCTCTATCTTCCCGCCTTCACCCAGGTGGTACCTTACCTTCTGTCTGGCAGACTGCAGGGTTTGATGACAGAGCCCCAGGCTGGAGTCAGGAGGCCTGAGTTCTGGTTCTGCCTCAGGCACTCACCCCCTGTACACCCTCCACTGTCGGTTTCCTCATCCATACCATGTGGGTGGTGGCAGGGAGCATCAACCTCCTCCAGCTTTTTCAGAAAACACTATTTATTAAACACCACTATGAAGCTACACCAAACTGCTATGGAGATATACCAAATACAGAAGCAGATGTGGGGCCTGCTTTCTTGGGTCTTAGAATCTAATAGGGAGAAACTCAAAGATCAGATATTTTCACTGAAACAAACCATCAGTGGAAACTGACCAGTATTCAAGGAAAGGCCTCTAGAGCTAAGGGAGCCCATGATGATGGGGTTGGGAGGAGAGCGTTTGGGTTGATAGTCTGAAGGGTGGTAGGGAAAGATGCCCTGAAGATGCCTTTACTAGGTGAATGGCTGCTGGGTGTAGAGGCCCCTTATGAGAGGTTTCATCCCAGGAACTAGAAGGCCAGTGGGTCTGGGGAAGTTTGTGGGAGCCCAGTCAATTCAAGACATTGTTGGTTATGATAAGAGAAGTCATTGATTTTTTTTTTTTGGCGGGGGGAGGGTGTTTATCGGGTGACACTGGAAGAGAGATATGATCTGGTTAGGCAGATTATGGGTCACGGCATTCTTCAAAGAAAACATAAAAATGCCACCTCCTCTGCGGAGCCTTCTCTGATTTTTCTGCCTTTGACTTGTAGTATCTCCTCCCCTCTTTGGTCTTGCAGCCTGGGTAGAGAACTTCAGGCCTTCTTAGCTTCCCCGCCCGCCCCCCCCCCCCCCCCGTGAGACTGAAGCACACTGTGGTTTCAAAGAAGATTCTACGCCTCCTCGAGCCTCAGTTTCCCCAGCTGTGCAGAAGCAGGTTGTCTCTCAGTGCCCGCCCAGCGCTAACGCAACGTGATTCGCTTTGGCAGGAGTGGGGGGCTGCCCGCATTGCTGCGCAGGCATCCGGCTGCTGGTTGGGGCACCGCCACCTGGCTGCGGGTGCTTTCCTCCCTGCTGGGGGCTGCGGGACCAGGTCGTGGCGCCAGACGCTGCGCAGGAAAGTCGGGGTGCGACCCCTGGCTCGCGCGGCCGCTGTGCGGCCCCGCCCCCGCAGCTAGAGGCCCTGCGGCAGCCGGGACCCGAGCTCCGCCCTCCGCCTCCCGCCGGCCTCGCTGCCTCCTCCCTCGCTCGCTCGCTCCCTCCCCCCGGGCCGGCTCGGCGCTGACTCCGCCGCACGCTGCAGCCGCGGCTGGAAGATGGCGGGGAACGACTGCGGCGCGCTGCTGGACGAAGAGCTCTCCTCCTTCTTCCTCAACTATCTCGCCGACACGCAGGTACGGGCGGCCGGGGCCGCAAGCCGGGGCCGAAGTGCTGAGCTGCAGGGGCTGCAGCCGCTGCGGTGGAGGCCGGCATGCAGCGGTGGGTGCACTGTGGAGATCGGGGGTTCCAGGCTGCAGAGCCCCCCTTCTACCGTCTTGAGATGCGCACCGTTACAGGGGTAGGGAACTGGAGGTCCCCCGGCGCGTGCTGGAGCACTGGGGGCGCACTGCTGCTGGGAGGGTCTAGCCTGAGCCTGGGACACCTGGAGTCTGCCCCCCCTCGGGCAGAGCTGGGGGCACCGCGCTTCCTTGGGGAGGTGGAGCCGCGCCAAGGTGTGGGGGACCCTCAGGCTGGCGCGGGGTGCTGTAGGCGCGCCCTCAGCGCCGGCACTTGCTGCTGTACTTTCACGTGGACTTGTGGCCCCGGCACAGGCGCTTACCCCCACCCCCGGAGACTGCTTGTCTTCCAGCCTCCGGTCCCCTAAGTGCTGCTCTTGGCCCCCCATAGCTCCCCACCCGCGGCAGCAGCGCGGAGTTTTCCTGCCAGTGCCAGCTAAGGGCATAGGGGTCTACGGGGCACGTGGACATGCGGGCGGAGATAGCGCCTTCCTGGTTTCGCTATCCGGTGGAGCCCCCCGGGGGGGGAAGCAAGGCAGGATGAGGAAAGAAAGACTGTCTGGGGGCGCCTGGGTCCCCCTGCGGCGCGCGGCCCCGGCGCGCGCTCCACGATGCAGGGGGAAGGGAATGCGAGGCGGCGTCCCGGGCTTTGGGTGAGCCCGGGAGCCCCACTGGCGACACGCGCGTGACAGGAGAGGTTGCTCTGGTGTGCCGGGGGAGGGCGAGTAAGCTGGTGCTTTGGAGACCCGGGGGAAGGTACTGCTGGGACAAGCAGTTACCGAAAATGTCTGCATGAGGCGTGCGCGCCCCCCACCCTTTTCCCCCTTTCCCCACTCCATGCCTGTTGCAAGCATAAAGTTTAGCTCCAGAGTTGGGGCTTTTTCTGCGGGCGCCCGACTGCGGGTCACCGGGAGTCTGGAGATGCCGAGGATCCTTGGAGGAGACCCCGGATGCGGGACACGCCTGGGAGCGGAGAGGGGCTGCCCGGCGGAACCGGGCGCGGCTCGCGGGGGCTGGCTTGGTACCTGGAGTGGGAACGCTGGTGCCGGCCCGTTTTGCATAACACGGGAAGGGAGGGGGAAGACGGAGGGGGGCCGGGAGGTGGGAGGAGAGAGGGAAACTTTGCTTCTTGTTATAATCTGCCAGTCTTTGGGCGGTAGCAGCTGTCATGGGACCGGGTGGGCGGGGAGAGGCTTGCAAGCTGACTCCTTGCGGCGAGACGCGACTTGGAGGGAGACGCAGCCGCGGAGACGTTCAGCTCCCGGTAGACTCCGGGTGGCGACTCCCAGCTGGTGGCTAGGACGACGCGGCGTCGCGGGGTGTAGCGGAGAAGCAGCCCGCCACGCGCGGGAAAAGGCCGGTCTTGGCCCTCTGCAGACACCGCTGCGTCCGGGATCTGCGGGGCCGTGTGGTCGGTGGCAGGCGCTATCGGTTGGGTTCTTGGCAGAGGCCGAAGGGGCTGGTGGCGTGTGATCCCGCTTTTCCAGGTCGGGGGCAGTGTTTGATGAGCTGGCTGTGCGTGCGGGTGTGTGTGTGTGTGTGTATGTGTGTGTGTGTGTGTGTGTGCACACGCTGCGCGCGCCAGGCGCGTACCTTTACCTCTGACGAAACTGCGGTGGAGCTCCCGCCGCCGTCGCCGGGCTCCGTCACACGCCCCGCGCCGGTGTCTGCGCCGAAGGCGGGTCCCAGCATCCGGACCTCCCGAGACTATAGTCTGGGACTATAAGGACTGGGTTGGGGACGGTGAGGGTGGGGAGTGGCCCCTGGGAAGATGCTGCTCCCAGATCTCGCACTTGTCTGGGGTCGTTTCCAAACCTCTACACTAAGACGCGAGTGAGGGAGGCCTGAAATAGAGAAGATTGTTTCTGGGATTCACCGCAAGAATTGTCCAGTCTGGACGTGGGTTTTAACTTCATCCTCATTGGCTCACCAATAATTAATTATTTGTCCTTTTTGCTGCTAGTTAGACTGCCCCGCAGGACTATCTCACCCGAGGAAACTAGAAAATTGGGTGATTAGTTGTCAGCAGAAGCAGTGCAGTGAAAGTTAATCTGGGACGTTTGCTTTTTTTTTTTTTTTTAAACCACGTGACAGGCCGAGGATCTTATGATGATCTTTGCCGGCCCAACTTGGGAAATGTAATTGATAGGACGAGCTTTGCTATCACCCCTAGAAGGCTCAGAAAGCCCAGCCGGAAGAGGACTTGGGCGGGACATCGGGCGCCTCCTCATTTTACAGTTGGGGAAAGAGACTGCTGGGAGTGAGCGGTTTGTACAGGACCACTCAGCCAGCGGGTGACAGAGCCACCCAGGGCTCCTGACTCCAGGTCCTGTGTGTTACCTCGAAATAGCACTGGACTTGGAGTCAGAAGGCCTGAGTGGAGTCACCTTCCCCACTCTCTGGCTGGGTGACCCCGGAGCAAGCCATTGTAACTCTCGGAGCCTCCGTTCCTCCCTCTGTCAAATGGGGCTGGTGGTGCCTGCAAGAGAATCCAATGGCTGGTGGTGGGGGTGAGCAATGTCTGCATGTGAGATGTCTGGTTGTTCCTGCAGCCCCCTCTTCCCCACAACCCTTCCCAGACCTTTCCCTTCTCTGTCTCTTGCCTTGGGAGGATTGGGGAAAGTGGATAAAAAGGTAATTCATTCATTGTTCTGTCCAGAAGATTTTTGTTGTCTTTGGTGTCTAATCCAGGGCTACATGAGAGGGAGAACTTGTTTAGGAGACTCAACTTTTACCCATTGGGGCCAAAGGACAGAAATTTAGCAGAACAAGGATTGTGAAAGTTTTTTGGAAAGGTTTAAAAATTCATCTCAGAGGACTTTGGGCTGGTTTCACCTTTGTTCAGGCTGTGCCCCTTGCTCCTCTGGAGCACCTTGCCCACCCATCCTGCATGACCTTCTCCTCCAGTAGGCCTTCCTTGCCCTGCTTTCTCTCCTGGTTTTTATAGTCTGTTTTACAACCAAGCACTTTATTGTATGAGTCCTGTGTTCAGTAAGATTTTAGATGCTAGAATTAGGCCTTTTATTTCTTTGTGCAGGCATGACACCTGTCAGCATGCTGAGCCCTGTTCTTTGCTCAGCTCTTGGCTAGGCACATGGATTACACATAGGGGCACAGCTGGGCCTTGCCAAAAAGAAGCTCCCAGGCTGGCAGGGAAGACAGCTGGGCAGCGGGTGTAGGGAGAAAGGAATGCAGAGGGCTGCAGCTGTGGGCAAAAGCCTACACTAAATATAGGTTGTTTGAAGTCACTTGGGGCATCAGTCATGGAGGCCCAAAGTGTCAGAGATGGCAGGGACTTTATAAATCATCTAGTCCAACACCTTATTTAAAAATAATTATAGAATTGTTAGAAAATTTTACTGTCAAGGATTAAGAAAAAAATAGAAATATGTAATATTATCCAACGATAATCTCTGTTAGTTTTCATTATATATTTGCAAACTTTTTTCTTCTTTCCTACTCATATTGACCACTTCTTTTTTTTTTTTTTTAAAGGAGTCATTCATTCTGTGTATACCAATATGTAACTGGGACTCACACTGTTTTATGACTTGATTTTCTCCCTTTCAACAGTATGCTGTGAATGTTTGTCCACATCAATAAATATTTTACTTAATATCTTGATATCTTAATGGCTATGTGTATTTCATTGATTTCATTGAGGGTTGAACCAAAATACCAATCTTTTATTTTTGCTTATTTAAGTTGTTTGCAATTTTATTTTATTTTATTTTTTGCTATTGTAAGCAATGCTGAAATGAATATCTTTGTGTGTATGCCTTCTTTCCTTTGTTTGAATTCCTAGAAGTGAAATTACTCCATCAAGGGAACTATGCAGGCATTTGGTAAACACACATCTGATTGCCTTCTAGAAAGAGGGTACTAATTTACACACTCCCCATCAGTGTGTGGGAATGCTGTTTATCCATACCCAGATAAATCTTAGTATTTGCATTTTTACCAGTCTGTTCATCAATAAATTGGCATCCTTCTTGTTTTAATGTGTGTTCCTTGGATAATTTGTGATGCTGAGCTTTCCCCCATAGGATCACGGGCTGCCTGTGGTGCTGTTACATGCAAAGCTGTTCGTGAACTTGGTGCATTTTGCTATTGCTATCTATCCCTCTATTCTAAAGCTGGAACGAACACCCAGAAAGGGCCCCTGCCTCTTGAAGACTTGGGAAAACGACTTGAAGTCCTAGTGCCTCCTTGCTAGATCTGGAATATCACTGCATCCACAGCCCTTGAAACCAGAGCCAAATTGCCAAGTCAGAGTTCTTGCCATGTATAGCAGCAGGTTGAAGTGTAGCCCTGGCTGGCTGCATTCTCCTACCCTTCGCCTGTGTGAGACCAGAGGAAATAATTTCTTCACCTGAGCTCGGCTAGGAACACATTCCCCAGAGACCTCTGCTCCACTTTCACTGGGCTGATACTAATGATCAGGGTGCCTAAGAAACCCAGGAAAGGCAAAGGCCCAGCAGCTGGGCCCTGGGGGCTCATATTTCCTCTTCACCTTGGGGCCTTCCTATCTTCAGCTGATGCAGGCCAGCCCTGAGCTCCACTAGGCCATGGTATGAGTCACCATTTTTCTTCCCTCTCTGAAATAATAGAAGGAATACTGGCTTGAGTCAGAAGCAGCCTTGCAGTTGGGCCTTGGGCTTGGAAGTGAGGTCATGACAAGAACATTGCAGCATCCACAACTGTCTTCTCCTTCATCCTAATCATCAGCCACAGTTGTTAAGCTCCTCCAGATCACTGCACTATGCTGAGCCTTTTGTTTGCACTATTATATTTAATTTTCACAAACATGCTGTCTAGTGTAAGTGCTCAGTTTACAGATTTTACAGATTTCACAGTTTGCGAGAACTCACTGAGTTGCTGAAGAGTACCTGCCAACACTGCTTTGTAGTAAGTGGAAGAGCCACGATTAGTGGGTGATGACCCCACCTGACCCCAGAAGATAGGGATTGCTCTCTTCCTTTGTTCATCATTGTTTTTCCAGCACCTTGGGCAAATAAAGGCACATTGTGTTTAGAGAAGAAGGCAGAACTCTGAAGTTCCTCTGCTTCTCTAGGCCTCAGTTTTTGAATCTATGGAATGGGTATAATAGGCCTTTGCTCTCAGGGTTAGGAATGAAATAATATAATGTATATAAAATGAGCATTGACCTGTTGCCTTTAAAACTTGGAATTCTCTCTTTGAAACACTTTAGAAGGATAGGATCAAGCCTAGAGCTAACTACTATGCCTGCAATCTCTCTCTCTTTTTCTTCTTCTTAAATAAATGTAAATGAGAATTTTTTTTTTTTTAAATTTTGTAAGAATGTAACCCAAATAAAGTTACTTGGAATAGAATGTGTAGGGTCAGTTCCTGTCTGTCTTCCTCAAAGGTAGTTGAATGGATGCTTTGGATTCATCCCTTGGACATTCAATTGATGTAGAATTATTAGGATTGGATTGATCTTTCTGTTCTCTTCCCTTCTTATGGTCTAGGTCCTTGTCCCATTCACAAGTGAATTCTTACAATTACTATCAGACAGATCTTTGCCATACTAGACTTTGCCTTCTCCCATCTGTCCTTGGTCCTGATAGCAGATCAGTTCCTCTTAGAGTACATGACTGATGTCACTATTTTTAAAAAAGATATTTAAAATTTATTTTATTTTATTTTATTTATTTGGTACTTGGGATTGAACCCAAGGTGCTTAACCACTGAGCCACATCCCCCACCTTTTTTATTTTGAGACAGGGTCTTGCTGAGTTGCTTAGGACCTTGCTAAGTGGTTGAGGCTGACTTTGAATTTGCAATCCTCCTGCCTCAACCTCCTGAGCTGCTGGGATTACAGGTGTAGGCCACTGTGTCCAGCATTATTATTATTATTATTATTGGTTCTTTTTTTTTTTTTGAAGAGAAGCTTTAAGTTCACAGCAAAATTGAGAGGAAGGCTGGGTATGGAGGCGCACGCCTGTAATCCCAGTACTTGGGAGGCTGAGGCAAGAGGATTGCGAGTTCAAAGCCAGCCTCAGCAACTTAGCGAGGCCCTAAGCAACTCAGTGAGACCCTGTCTATAAATAAAAATACAAAATAGGGCTGGGGATGTGGCTCAGTGGCTGAGTGCCCCTGGGTTCAATCCCCAGTACCAAAAAAAAAAAAAAAAAAAAATCGAGAGGAAGGTACAGAGATTTCTCATATATCCCTGCCCGCAACACACAGTCCACTTCCCCCACCACAGCTGTCCCCTTGTCATGGTTAATGACCCTGCATGGACATGTTGTTATCATCCACAGCCCACAGTTCACAGTAGTGTTCCCTCCTGGTGGTGTGCATTCTGTGGGTTTGGACAGGTGTATAATGACCTGTATCCTTCACTGTAGTGTCACACACAGTGGTTTCACGGCCCTAAAAATCCTCTGGCCTCACCTGTTTCTTCCTACTTCCCTTCAGTCCTGGCAACCACTGATCTTTTTTACTGTCTCCATGGTTTTGCCTTTTCCAGAATGTCACATAGTTGGAATCATCCAATATGGAGCCTTTTCAGTTTGACTTTTTTTTGTTACTAATTTGCATGAAAGCTTCTTCATGTTTTTCCATGGCTTAATAGCTCAGCTCTCCAGTACTTTTAAATTGAAGTCCAAACTTTTAAACCTGGTGTTTAAGGGCCTTCAGGTACTTGAAGTTGAAGAGTATCCTTTATCCTGAGTTGTCGAATTTCCTTAAGTTTTAAATCAGGATTTTACCACTTACTAGCAGTGTGACTTTGAGCAAGTGACTTAACCTCTCTGATCACAGTTGGTTTATATACAGAACTAGAGATAACAATAGCATATTCTTCTGAGGCCCACCCCAGAATATGCCCTGGATTTTCCTCCATGGAGCAGGGGCACAGACCCATGCTGTTCTTTGTTGTCTCCTGTGTCTCCTTTTCCACACTTATGCACTCATCCTGTAAGACCCAGCTGCCCTGCTGTTGCTGAGGGGCTCCTTTCTCT
Organism: Glaucomys volans; assembly: GCA_020662805.1. Taxonomy (NCBI): domain Eukaryota; kingdom Metazoa; phylum Chordata; class Mammalia; order Rodentia; family Sciuridae; genus Glaucomys; species Glaucomys volans. The sequence continues at coordinate 365,422 of JAJEJO010005581.1, forward strand.
GGGTCCACCCCAGCTGCTCTAGGCCAGCATGGCAGTGCGCAGGCTGGTGGAGTGCTCTGGAGCCACCTGATGTGGTTGAGCCTTGCTTTTGCACCCTGCTGGCTGTGAGCCTTCTGCGGGTCAGATACCCAAACTTCCGAGTCCTCATCTGGGAAGACAATGGGAAACAGTAGCTTGCCAGATGAGGTTGTTGGAAGGAGCAGATGAAAATCAAGTGACAACCTGGGCTCAGGTCACCTAGCACATGCCTGGCGTACACAAAGCAGAAGGGATAGACACAGCTCGTGTGGATCATGTTGTGTCGTTCAGGAAGTCACTCCAGAATGCTGAGCTCCACCAGGGTAAGGATCCTGTGGGAGTCGTTCACCATTTTGTCCACATCGAGCAGGCGAGTTCTTGGCACACAGCAAGCTTAGGATACGTCTTCCCTAAGTGAGCGAATGTGCTAGATGGGGCCTCTTCAGGGCACACAGTCACTCTCAGATCTTCAGTCTAAGTGCCTGTGGAAGGATGGGACTGATAAGTGCCAGGAAGTGAACTGGAATGTCCTCCTGCCTCTGCCCTCCTGTCACGGTAATGCATTCAGACCCCACTTGAACTTTAGCCCAGCTTGAAAGCCTGTGCTCTGAGACGCCCTTCCAGCCTGCGGTCCTGCTCTCTCACCTACAAGCTGTGCCTCTCTGGACAACAACTCAAGGAAGGCTCTGGAGGGCAAGAAAGAGCTGTTTCCATCCCAGATCCACATGGTGGTTGCCCTCCGAACAGATGAATTTTAGCACAGAGGAGTGTTGTGTGGTTAGGCATCATGTGCTCTGAAAAGAGCTTTGTTTTCTATACATTTACTGTGGAGAATGTCACCTGTCACAGAGTAGACAGTGGTGAGACAGTATAGTGACGGACTCCTGGCCACTCTGATTTCATCTGCCCACATGTCAAGTCTCATCCCGTAGAGTGCAGTATATGTATAGATTTTTTTTTTCTTTTTTAAAGTGTTGGGGATTGAACCCAGGGGTGCTTAAAAATCGAGTCGCATCCCAAGCCTTTTTTGTATTTCATTTAGAGACAGGGCTTCTCTGAGTTGCTTAGTACCTCGCTAAATTGCTGAGACTGACTTTGAACTTGGGATCCTCCTGCCTCAGCCTCCTGAGCCTCTGGGATTATAGGTGTGCACCACCATGCCGGGTGGTAAAGAGACTTTTTTTTTTTTTAAATTGTTTGTTCTATTTAGTTATACATGAGAGCAGGATACATTTTGATTCATTGTACACAAATGGAGTACAACTTTCATTTCTCTGGTTGTACACGATGTTGAGTCACATCATTTGTGTAATCATACATGTACACAGGGTAATGATGTCTGTCTCATTCCACCATCTTTCCTTCCCCCGCCCCTTCCCCTCTTCTCATTTCCCTGTACACAATCCATCCTTCCTCCATTCTTCCTTTAAACACCCCTCCCCACCCCCGTTATGTATCATCATCCATTTATCAGAGAAAACATTCGGCCTTTGGTTTTTTTGGGATTGGCTTATCTTACTTAGCATGATATTCTCCAGCTCCATCCATTTACCTGCAAATGCCATAATTTATAGAGATTTTTGATACTATGACATGGGCTTCCCCCAGTAACCCCAGAAGTTTGGTTGTTTTCCCCATTTTGTGAGTGATAAAATTGAGACACAGAGAGGTTGGATCAGTTGCATAGGGTCTCATAGCTGGTGAGTGGCTGACCTGGGACTTGAAGCAGCTCCCTCTCTGGATTGGGAAGGCTCTTGGACAGCACCAAATCCAGCTTATGTTTCCCAGCAGAGAGGGTGCTGAGGTGTTTAGGGAGGCCCCAGCTTCTGACTCCTCAACCAGTTCCTCCTCAGCATCAGGACAGGCTCTGAGGGAGGGTCAGGGTGGGCTAGCCCTGTGAAAGACACTGGTAACCACTGGGATAGGTCTACTAGTAACCCTGGACAGGCCGCATTTTCCTCTTGCTCTTATTGTTACTAAATCCCAAAGGCCCCACCACCTCTTGCAGGTGGCTGGATTGTCTCATTGGATGCTCAGGACTACTTAGTAAAAGAAGCGGGGCCCAGGAAGGGGGTGTGGCGGTCAGCAGACTGGTTCACAGAGCTCAGAGAGGAGGGGCCTGGCCTGAGGTCACACAACTGGGCTGGGCATAGTTTGCAAGGTCATGTGGGCAGCTAGAATCCCCATGCTGCTCTTTTCTTAGGACAGAGACTGAGATGCCACCTGGTCTAGAGTAGACGGGAGAGACTTTTACAATTGGGAGAAAAAAGTTATTACTTAATATCCCCAAAGCCTTAATTAATGCTCTGTGTTTAAGGTAAGAAAACAAGCATTTGGCCTAATCATTTAGATGACTGAGAGGCCTTTGAGTTCTAGAATTGGGCTTTGGTTAGGGCCTTGGCACAGGTTTTCCTCGTGTCTTAGTGTTCTCATCTAAAAACTGGAGATGATATTTTATAGCACATTTTTAAAGGGTTTTGGTGAAGACTAGTTGAGTCAGTTCTTGTAAGGTGTTTGGAGATGTTCAATTAATAGTAGAAGGAGATTAATATCATGTAGACCCTGCCATTTATTTATTTGTGGGACCAGGGATTGAACCCAGTGGTGCTGTGCCACTGAAATACACCCCCAGCCCTTTTTAAAAATTTATTTTGAGACAGGGTCTTGCTAAGTAGCCTCAAAGTTGTGATCCTCCTGCCTCAGCCTCCCAAGTAGCTGGGATTACAGGTGTGGGTAACTTCACCTGGATGATATATATAGTTTCTTTCTTTCTTTTCTTTTTCCTTTTTTTGGTGCTGGGAGTCAAACCCAGGGCCTTGCACATGCTGGGCAAGCCCTCTGTCACTGACCCACATCCCCAGCCCTACTATTTGTTTTTTATCTCTGAGCTGTAGGTTCTTGATCCTGTCTAGGCTCTGAGGTTCCTGTTAGAGTATTTTATTTTCTTCCTCTGTCCTTTTCAGGGAACTAAAGAGGAGTCCCATCTGGCCTTAGCAAATTTTGCAATACTGACTTCTAGGAAACCAAATCTAGTTAGATTCCACTTGAAGAGAGGTGAAGAAATACAGGTAGTGGTGAAGAATTCTGAGCTTTGGAGTTTGCCTGAGTTTTCTCAATCAGGCCTATACCACTTCCTAGCTGTGTGACCTTAAGCAAATGTCTCAATCTATCTGACCCTTGTTACTTCATGTACACAATTGGGGATAATAATAGTGTGCTCTTCTTAGGATCACTGTTGTTTTGTCGTTCTGTGTTGTTTTTTGGTATCCGGGATTTAATCCAGGGGTGCTTCACCATTGAGCTACATCTTCAGCCCTTTACTTATTTATTTATTTATTTATTTATTTATTTATATTTTTTTGTCATGCTGGGAATTGAACCTAGGGCTTTGTGTTTGCAAGGCAAGCACTCTCCCAACAGAGCTATATCTCCAGCCCCCTTTATTTTTTATTTTTATTTTTATTTTATTTTTTTATTTTGAGACAGGGTCTCACTAAGTTGCTTAGGGATTTTGCTAAGTTGCTGAGGCTGGCTTTCCACTTGGAATCCTCTTGCCTTCAGCCTCCCGAGTTGCTGGGATTACAGGTTTCTTAGGATAATGTAAAGTAATTGCAGAGGACACAGAAAGCTTCAGCACTGCCTGACATATAGTAAGCACTCAATAAATGAAGATGACCATGACAATGATATAAAATACACAAACATCAACTTGAGCTTTCAGGGAATTGGAAGTGCCTTAGAGACCATCATGCTTATGTTCTTACCTTTGAGTGAGCACACAGACTGGAGACAGATGAAGCGATGCCTCCAGGGTTTCCATCAGAGGCAGAATATGACCCTCTGCGGCTGTCTGCTTGGCCAGGACAGGATCTGTGTAGCAGGGACTCAACTGTCTGGGACCCACTGTCTGGAAACTCAGCCGGGCGAGCCTTGCTTGGCTGAGATGGATGCTCCCCGACAGCTCTGCAGTCGTATTTTTTCCCTGTGATTGCCTGGCAGAACGCAGTCATTTAGCAGAGGGAGAGCGAGGATACGTTAGAAACCAGGCCCTGAGCAGTTGCAGCAGCCGGCCCACGAATCGCTCCCTGATGTTGCCATGGCAAACAGCCTTGGCAACATGGCTGCTCATGCCTTTATTTCTGGTCTCAGGCTCCTCCTGGGGAAGTGTGGTACCCAGAACACCGGGGAGGGCCCTGCCCTGACCTCTTGGCACTGAGGGTTGCCTGGCCTTCATGCAGCTAGCAATCCCACACAGCAGCCCCTGCTCGAAGTGTCTGCAACCCACCCTGCATGGCCTGCAGAAGCAGACTCCTGGGTAGGCAATGGAGATCCCAAATGCCTATCCATCCAAGTATCCATCTATTTGCCAAATGCTTGAGTGTGTGTGTGACCACTCCACTGCACCTTGTGGCAAGAAGAGAACAACATAAGCTGAACTCTGGCCTTATCTTCAACTACATCCTTCAACAACAATGGTGTGCAGGAGGAGGACAGGTAATCACTGCTCACTAACACTTTGAAGAAACCACTCTGCCAGGCCCTGTGCTAAATTCTTCACTTGTATAATCACTTTTCATCTCAGTGGGATGATCTCTATTATCCCATTTCATGTTGGGTAGACCAAGGCTGCACCCAGAGTTTGTGGCACTGGTGCTGTTCTGCAGGTCCTCTCCTAGACCAAGCAGATCGTGAGCTCCTCCCATGAAGTATCTGTTCTCCTCACTCCTGTCATTTCCAGCCGAATAATTCAAGGCCAAGTGCTAGTGCTGCCTTCTCTGATTCTCCCCTCTCAGAAGTGCCCTGTTCTTTGCTCTGTGACTTTACGCTGTGTTACAGACTTGTCGCGTTCTTTGCCTTTTGCTCTGTCCTCTGGCACTCTGGTAAGGAATCTTTTGCTTTGTGGTCTTTGGTGCTGTGGATCACACCCAGGGCTTCCTTCATGCTAAGCACCTGCTCTACTACCACTGAGCTGCTCCCCTTGGCAGGCAATGAGGACTGTGCAGAGCTTTTCATCACCGCTCTCATCATCGTTAAGAGTAATCATGCAAAACAACCAGCAGTTAGAGACTACCTGGTATGTGCTGGGACCTAAGCAAGGACCTTTAGGTGCATTGTCCTGTTGAACCTCATCCAGCCAGTGAGGTCAGTATTGTGATGCATTCGGAAACTGGCCTAGAGAATTTCAGTAACTTTTTCCATACACCTGACCAGGCAGTGGGGGATGGGGTGCTGGGATTTCAACCTAGGTCTGCCTGTCTTCAAAGCATATGGTCCTGACCACTGCAGTGTGGCTAATCTGGCTGAGAAAGGACTGAGTGGGGAATGGGGTGACTAGAGACATCCATGATGCAGCCTGTGGGTGGCGGTGTGTGTGCGAGCCTCTGCGGTAGGACTCATGGAAGTGAGTTGGATGTGGGAGAGGAGCCTAGCCAAGATGGGGTGCATGATTTGGTTTGGGGGAGGATTCACAGGGGGAGGGTATCCATTTACTCAGGACCCACTGTGCATGGGTCTTTCCTCACCCCTGGTCTTCTGAGCCTGCTTAAGAGCAACACTGGCTTCTGCCTGTTACAGCCTTTGTTTCTGTTTATTCTTGACATTTTCTCCTCTACCCAGTCAGCTCTGGAGCAACCTAAGGAAATGGGACCTCAGCAGGAGGGCTCCCCATTAAATCCCCCAGGGCACACCAGAGGCACTCAATAGATACTTGTTGAATGACTCAATGAATGAACAAATGCTGTCGGATTTTTCAGAAAGTTCAGCTGACATTTGCCTGGCTCCATAGTCTCCTCTTCTGTACTTGGAGCCTTGCTATGATAAGTAGGTGAGACGAGTGTGGGGGCATTGTTCAAGGGGCACTCTACCCTTGTCACCAAAGATAAGCCTAGCACACAGAGAAATCAAAGGCAAACACTTGTGGAGCCTATAGAAACCCCTATCAGAATACCCCTGCAGAGGGCAGGGCTTTGTGGAATGTCAAACCCTGTCAGGAATCCAGCCAGTGACTCTGGCCCTTCTGGGGAGAGGCTCAGAGCTTCAGGAATCTCAAAAGTGCAAGGAGGTGCTTGGTCAAATGTCCCCATGTTCTAGGGAGATTGAACCAGCACCTTACATGGAGCCTCATGCCCATGGCCCAGCTGCTTACTCCAGAGGAAGTGGCCTCAGGAGAAGAAAGAGGGGTCCTGGGAGGTGAAGGGGCAAGGGAGAACTCAGAGACCAGTGATCACAGTCTCCAGCCCCAGAGGGTTAGCTCCATGCTGTGTTGGCCTGACCTTGCTTCCTGGAGTCCCCTTGTACATGCTGCCCCTTTGCCTTCCTACTCGGCCAGTTCACTCTTAGTTTGCACACAGTTCTCCCAGGTTTGGCAGTCATGTCCAGGCCTTATGACATGAGAGGCAGCTAATCTGTTCTGTTTGCATGATTCCATAGGCCTGGGATAAGGAATGGGGTGTTACCTATGGATGGCTGCCCTGGTGACATTGGGGGCCCCACTTAGAGAAGGAGCAAAGGAGCCCAACACCACCCCCTGCTTTCTGAATGTTTTACCATATGAAAGTACAAAGTTAATTGGCCATAAAAACAGTGTCTCCTGCCTGAGGAAAGGTCTGTTCTGCTCAGTGTTCTCTGAGGGAGTGAGGATTGTGCAGTATATTTTAATATTACCATCAAAAAAAGGAAGTCTCTCCAAAGCAGAAAAAAGTTTAGCCTTTGGAGTTACTTATCAACTTTGCTTACTGTGAGCACTTATCCCTTCATGATGCCAGATGAATGAGAAATTAGACCAGCCATAAAGCTTTCTTTGAAAGTTAGCACACTCTGAAAATGAGGTATTGTCTCTCAGATTTCCAAGGCTGCATGGGGGAGGACAGCATGTGGCCAGCCGTTGGGAACACTGATTGGCCTCGGAAGACAGGGTAGCTTAGTGACTAATGGAGCTTGGCCTCAGAGTCCACCTGTCTGGTTCAAACTTTAGCTTTATGACTTTTTAGCTGTGTGATCTACAGAGTTAGGTAGCTGTTCTGTGCTCTAGTAAGCCAGCTCTCAAATGAGAGTAATAATAGGACTTACCTTCCAGGCTTGGGAGAGCTAATCAGTAGCTCTCAACCATGAGTGCACATCAGAATCAGCTATGTAGTTAAAACACTCATAATTACACATCTGGGGGCTGTCCCAGACTTTTTGAATGAGAATCTTTGTGCACAGGCCCTTGAACTTCTGTTTTAAAAAGCTCCCTCCGATGACACCCCTGCTCTGGTCTAAAAGCCAGATACTATTTGTAGTGTCTGGCACTAACTCTGTTGGTTCCTTCCTCTCCCTGTTTTTCCCACTTGAGTTCAGAGCACAGGATAGCAGTTAGTTGACGAATGACCAGGGAACAGATGGAAGGCCATGTTATAGTGCCTGAGTAAAGCAGGTTAGCATCCTTATCTGCTGGTATTTCTATTTGATTTTCATATCAGTCCTGTGTGGTAGGTAAGAGGTAGTGTTCCCATTTTACAGATAGGAAAATGGAGTCCCACAAGATGACTCGATAGGATGCTACAGCTAATTCATTTTCAGATATTTATCTTTTTTCCATATCTACCTTCCTCAATCCTCAGCCACAGACCCACATGTGGGGCAGTTGATCTGAATGGGGATTACTTTAAAAGGTGGGTGGGTTGAAAAAGGGAGCCAGGGGGAATGTATACCATCTACAGACCCCTAGACTTGTGGTCATTTGATTTATTAGGATCCTTAGAGATTAGAGGGTGCTGGTCAATGTCCCAGTCCAGCTAGCAGTTTAGGGGGAGCTACAGACTGGAGTCCACTTCTGATGCTAAGATCACAGCCCTCAGCCACCTGTGTGGCTGTGCAGAGCGGTGGGTGGGGCTCAGGGCTCTGCCCACTGGTGCACAGAGCCCTTTGGCTATTCTCTTTGTCCGAAGACTCTTTGCTGAAATGCCCCCTCCCCTCCTTCAGGTCCTCAAGTCCACCTCAGAGGGGCCTTCCCTGACCCTGCTGCTCCCCCCACCATCCATTCCAGGACCCAGTTCTCTTTTCTTGAGGCATGTCATACTCTGGGACATACAGGGATGTTCCTCAGGGGCCATGAGTGCTGTGTGGCTCCCACTGCATCCCTAGGACCTAGATGAGGGCCCTGCACCTGCTGGACACTCACCCTATGTTTCTTTTCCTTTTGTCCTTTCCCTTCAACTGATTTATTTTCATTGTGGCAAAATACATGTAACAGAAAATTCACCATCTTAGCTATTTTAAGGCACAGTTCAGTGATATTAAATATTCATGATATTGTACAATCATCACCTCTATCCATTTCCACAACTCTTTTCACTTTATAAAACTGAAACTTTGTATCCATTAAACAATTACTCCCCAACCAGGACAACCACCTTCGCACTCCCTGTCTGCTCTGACACCTCAAGGTGTCTTATGTAAATGGACTCACACAATATCTGTCTTTTTATTCTTATTTTTATTTGAAATAGCTTGTTTCACTTAGCATAATGTCCTCAAAGTTCATCCATGTGGCAGCATGTGTCAAAATTTCTTTCCTTTTTAAAGTGGAAGAATGTTCCTTTGAGTACATGGACCCATATTCTGTTTCTGTGTTCATTGATAGACCTTTAGTTGTTTTCATGTTTTAACTGTTATGAATGGTGGCACCATGAACAGGAGTATAAAGACTTACTTTGAGACTCTACTTTCAGTTCTTTTGGGTATATACCCAGAGGAAGAACTGCTGGATCCTATGGTTATTCTATTTTTAGCTGTTTGAGGAACTGCCATACTATTTTCCATTGGCCACACTGTTTCATGTTCCCACCAACAGTGCCCTAGGCTTCCAGTTTCCCCACATGCTTCCCAAAACTTGTTCTTTTTTGTTTTTTTGATACTGGCCATTCTAATGGGTGTGAGGTGGTATCTCATTGTAGCTTTGATTTGCAGTTCCCTCATGATTGAACAGTTTTCTTGTACTTATTGGCCATTTGCATATCTTCTTTGGAAAAATATCTATTCAAGTCCTTTGCCCATTTTCAAATCAGGTCGTTTGAGCTTCTGTTGTTGAGTCTGAGTTCCTTATGTATTCAGGATATTAATCCCTTATCAGGTGTGTGATTTGCAAATCTTCTCTCCCATTTGGTGAGCTGCCTTTTTACCCTGTGGATGGGGTCTTTTGATTCATACAGTTTTAAAGTCTTCATGAAGTCCAGTTCATTAGTTTTCTCTTTTGTTGACTTATGCCTTTGCTGTTGTGTCCAAGAAAATGATTTAATCAAATGCCATGAATTTTGCCCTCTATGTTTCCTCCTAAGTGTTATTATAATTTTAGGTCTTTCATTTAGGCCTTTGAACCATTTGAACTATGTTTTGCTTATGCCGTTGGTAAGTGTTCAATTCATTCTGGTGTACCACTGAATGTTTCTTTGAATGAATGAATGAATGAATGAGTGAGTGAGCTAATCCCTTAAGCCATACTGGCCACTGTGCTGAGCTCATTTAACCCTTCTAGCAATGCCAGGAGATTAATACTCTCACCCTGTCTTTCACATGAGAGACCTCGGGCTCAGAGGGGATGTGGCAGTGCTGAGGGCTATGGTTCCTTTGTTGACCAAATCATGCAGAGGTTCCCAGGGCCCCAGAAGGCAGGAGTGATCAGGGTCCTGCCTCAGAAGTCCTGCCCCAGTGCCCCAGTGACCTCACACCACTTTCTCCCTGGGGTTAGGCAACACCTCCTCCCTATCCTGTGGGTGTGGACCAGGGTACCTGCCCTGTAGAGCCCTGGGCCTCCAGTCCTCTCTAGCTCTTGCTCTTTGTCCTAGTGGCTGAGGGAGAGGCTGCCTGGCTTGTACTTTCTGGTCTCTTCCCTGACCCTCCCACCCCCCTGCAGGAATGTGGCAACATTTTCCTGTGGTCTGTATCCTCGCCTTCCTGGGGGCAGTAGGGGCAGTTGTGGTCCTGGGCCAGGCACTGTAGTTGGAAAACCCAGAGGACAATTAGGGTATCTTGGGTGGAGACTGCTTTGCCAGAGTCCATTTCCTTAGAGCCAGAGAAGACCCAGATTGGGCCTACTCAGAGAAGCCACACAGGTCACTGAAGTCCTGGGGGCATCAGAGGGGCCTTAGAGTCCACCACCCCCAGAAGAAGTAAGCCCTCCTTTGCTCAGAGTACCCAGATGTAGATGCTTAATGATCCAGCTGTAAGACAGCCACAGGAGGAGCTGTGTTCGCTAGTTGCAGGTGATGAGCCCAGCTTGGGAGGGTCAGAGTAGGCAGAGGGTCAGAGTAGGCAGACTAGAACAGTGGCCGAGAACAGCCCTGGGTCAGGTGACACCAGGGTCTGCCACTAGCAACTGAGCGATGTAGAGCATGTTACTTACTCTGCCTCAGCCTCAGTTTCCTCACCTCCTCTCCAAGGGAGGTTGAAAAATGAGCAGATACAGTCTCTGAAGAGCTTAGTGTAGCATCTGGGTGTTGTTATTATCATTAGTAATGACTAATTACCAGTGACTGGATGGTCTGATGACAGCTTGTAGAGGGAACTGGTAGATCCCATAATTTCCAGAACTTTTGGACAAGTATTTGATTCCTTATTCTTTTTCTATCCATGAAGCACGCACTCACTCTGCAGAAAACTGGGGTTGCAGATTTAAGCAAACTTGCTCCTTGCCCTAGAAACAGATCTGCAGAAGGCCCTGGAGGGTGGCCAGTGTAGAGTGTCCAGACAGCTTTTGTAGCAGAAGGGTGTTGAAGGATGAGCAGGAGCTGGCTGACATGGTGGGGGAGGGAAGGAGCAGCCTGTGTGTCTGACTGGTGCATGAGCAGTGGGTGACAGGGTAGGCGGTGAGGCTGGAAGACTTGAGCTTCCTGAAGGACTCCAGTGAGGGTGCAGAACAGGATGAACCAAGTGACTAGAAGAATCACAAGTAGTGACACTAAGCTTTCCAGCTAGAGTCCCAGCTGGAGGCTGCTCTGGAGAAGTGGAGAAGTCTTGGGAGGGTTTCAGGAGGAGGGTGACTTTGAGAGTGACTAGGTTTTCCCTGGGCTTCACAAGCGGGTGGAATGAGTGGTGTCACCTGTGACCTGCACAGCTTAGTGCAGGCCTTAAGCTGAGTGGGAGTCATGCAAGGATTTGCACTAGGATGGACCGGAAGGGTGGGGCACAAGTTCTCTTCAGTAGTCCTGACTGAAGTCCTTGTCCAGTAGGGTAGTACTCCGTCATTGGTACCTGATGGAGAGGGAGAAGGTTAGTTTATGGAGTAAGCCCTCAGCAAATTTAATGATGATGATAATTGTTGCCATAATAATTGTGACCATTACCGTTAAACCTCGTAGCACATCGCTGTGAAATTCACACGGCATTTGCACATCCGTGATTCATACCCTTGTGAGGCTTTTCATTTCCATGGCAGGTGAAGAGCTCAAGGTCCAGGGATGTCGAAGTGACTTGCTCAATAAGGTCACCGTTGCAGGACCTTAACAGGAATGTGGGATTTTTGACCCCTCTAAGTCTGCCTGGTGGAGAAGGGATGGTTTTTGAAAGGAGGCCCTCAGCCATTCCTGTCCAGGCCTTGCCTGGGCTGAGTTCCCCAGATTATCTTGAATTCTCCTTGGAGCAATCATCACTAGTCTTTCTGGAGTTGCAACATCCTCCCATTGTGTGATTTTGTAACAGTTGCAACTGTGAAACTCCCCCAGAAAAATGTAACTTCCATTGATTCCTCTTGATTGTGAGTTAGGGAGGAACAAATAGAATGTTGCAGCTGCCCTGGAGATTAGGACTGGTCCCGGGAACACTGCTTCTGGAGTCTGGAGGGAGATACCCCCCACCCCCCCTTGCACCCCCCTGGACTGTCCCTCTTTGCCCTGTGACCTTGGACAATCTTGCCCCCTCTCTGGGCCTGAGTTCCCTTCTCTCCCATCTCTGCCATTTGTGTCTCATCTTTCTATATGGCAGCTGTTTTAGTGTCACAAGCCTAAGATTATGAATCACCCGGCTGTGTGGCTTTGGTCAGTGCTGCTTGGAGCAGGACTGCCAGGTATTAGAGAGGGAGATGACTTCTGCAGGCAGATGGAGCCAGGGAACAGGCCCATCTAGGATGGGTGATGTGTTTCCCCCACATGCAGTGGGCAAAGACAGTTGCAGGTGCTTAACTGCCCAGATTGGATCCCCTCTCCTGGTGACAGGTGCTCACTTCTTTTTGAACTGCTCTTTGGAAAAAATTTGTCAAGGGATCATGTGCCAGAAACAGTGGGTTGGAAGGAGGAGATAGCGGAGGAGGAACTCCAGGCAAGAGAATCCCCGATTCCCAACCTCCCCAGTGAATCATGGAACATTGGATAAGTCATTAACGGGGGTGGCAAGACTGGGTGAAAATTGGGAACTTTGGGCCAGATTTTTTTTTTTTAAAGAGCGAGTCATTCAAAATCCTCTACTGACAGATTTTATTTAAAATGATTTCTTCCTTTTCCCCCATAGTACTATTTTGTCTCTATTGAAAAATTATTTTAATCTATAAAGCCAACTGCCTTATAACTCTTCTCTCTGTTTTAGTTTTAAAAAGTATTTTAATAGGGGAGGGAAGGTGTCCATGAACTCTCAGATATCCTGGGGATCTTGACTTGGCTGTGGGTGCTCTTTGAGGCTAAGGATGGCCATTCTTTGGACCTGTCTCTGGTGTCTCTCACACAGAGCTGCTTGCTCAAGTATGAGGTCTGTAATTATTTAAAGAAGGCTCACATCAAGTGGAAAAAGAGTGACCACAGTTACCGTACCATGTGGCCAAGAGGCAATCCAACCCCAGAGGTACCCAATTCCATCCGGCCCTTGCCAGCTACAGGATTGTGCAGCTGGGTGTTAGGTGACAGTGGGCTGACAGGCAGGTCCAAGTGCACCAGTGGGTGCTGTGCAGGCAGCCTGGCCCCACTTCAGCCTGGAAGAAGAGATCTGCCCATGTCCAGGGGAGACTGCACTCTGAGCTGAACAAAACAAGTTAATTACAAGCAATTTTGTCTAGGAAATGGAAGCTAAAAATTATGAAATTTAAAACAAAAAAATTTAGGTCTATATAACTCAGACATTAGTTTAATTGTGCCATAGTTTATCATCAAGCCCAAAGTGTTGTGGAGAAATTACTTCTTGCCTAAAACTTTTAGTTTATATTTTGGTTGTTTTGCTCAACAAATGGAACATATATTTTTAAAAACTAGAAGTTAATATTTCAAAACATCTTTTAAAGTGATAATTTAAACATATCCAATGGTAGGGACTAATTTATCAGAGAAAATGAGGCTGTTCCTACCCCATTGTGTCTTCTCTTTAGGAAACAGTCACTCTTAGCAGTTGATGTGTTCCAACTTTTCTTTTCTTTTGGTAGAAATTGTGTGTGTGTGTGTGTGTGTGTGTGTGCGCGCGCACGCGCGCGTGTGCATGCATGCATGTGTGCATGTCTGTAAGTACATATTGATTTTTTTTTTTTTGTCACTGGGAATTGAACGCAGGACTTCACATATGATAAGCAAATGTTCTACCGTTGAGTTTCACCTCCAGCCCCTTCATTGTATTTTTTCTTGTTAAAATAGGTGGCAAATGTTAATTTATTGAAAGTTCAGAGGCTACAAATAGACAAGAGAAACAATAAAAATAACTCCAGCACCCAGAAACAACCAGTCATAAGCAGTGCTTTAAAAGAAAAAAAAAAAGTAACATTGTAGGTTCTTTATCTAGTCAAATTTCTTCCCTCCTTGAGCACACTCTTCCTGCTTCCCAGCCCTCATTTATGGGCTGATTTCTGCCCGAGACCTTGAGATGGAAAGAACAAGACTGTAGTCTTAGTTTATTGCACACCATGTGACCTCTTTGAACCTCTGTCTCCTCCTTCATAAAATGGGAACAGTCCTTGCATTGCTTCGAGAACACATTCATCATGGATCTGGAAAGCTTATTCTAAGATGGGGTCATAAGCAGAGGTGTGAATGGGCTGTTCCTTCAGCAGCCTGTGCACACCACGGCTCCTGCTGCCTGTTGTAACTCTGATAATACCTGGCTTAGACAATATCAGATCACCTCCAAGTCTCTCACATGACCGCTAGCCATTTACCTCAGGCTTCAGTTACCCTCAAGGTGCAGCTTTGAGTCCACACTGTATACTGCATCCGTCTCTGCATACTTTTGTTGATGGGTACAGATTAAGATAAACAGCCTTGCTGGGAGGGAAGGCATTCAAACCCAGGCTTCCTGATTTAGAATCTGTTACTCACCCAGGCTGTTGGAAGTGTTAACTGATCCACCTTGTGATGCAGGCTGCAATTGGAGCAGACCCAAGGGGAAGAAACTGGTGAGGGTCGGTTCAGGGGGAGGAGCAGGCCCCCTCCCCCAGGAAGAACCAGCTGCCTGATCAGCTAATTTTCATGCCAGTTTCAGCATACACCATGATTCAGTGCAAAAGAGACAAATGAACTTGCTTTTGTATTTATTTTAAAAATGTAATAAAGGCCCTGGTTTAAAAAATTATAAAAGTTACAAATGGAAATCATCCCTTGTGTTCCCTTTCCTATGTTTCCATCCCCAGAGCAATTCTGCAGCAATTTCTAAGGTGTTCTTCCAGAGATAAGCCACACAGACACATGCAGATAGAGGGTCTGACTTCCTGCCTCCATTTTTTTTTTTTTTTTTTAAATAGCAACAGGAGCAAACTAAGAACAGCTTGGTTTGTGCAGCTTACATTTTTCCACTTGCTATTTTGTAAAGATCTTCTCATATCAGTATGTAAAGCTGCACCTCATTTTTTGGCCTGAGTTTGTTTAGTCCTCTTTTGGGCGATCAGGTTAGTCCTCATTTTGTGCTTCTGGTCTGCAGTGATATCTTCGTAGGGTGTCATTTTGCACATGTGAATTTATGCACAGAATAAATACCTGAGAGGGAACCTGCCCAGTCCAGGGGGTGTGTGTTTTAAATTTTGATGAATATTGCCATTTTCCTCTAGAATTCCTCTCAAAATTCCGTTTGTTTCTAGAGAAATGAATGACAAATTTTGTTTCTTCACATCATCCCCAACCTGTTATGTTATTCCCCCCCCCCCCCTTTTTTTTTGTGGTGCTGGGGATTGAACCCAGGGCCTTATGTTTGTGAGGCAAGCACTCTACCACCTGAGCTATATCCCCAGCCCTTTATTCCACTTTTTGATCTCTGTCAATCTGGTGTCTCTCTGGAGCTTTGATTCGCAGTCTTTCCGCATGGTGAAGACTCACTTGTGTTTCCTTTCCTATGAACTGCCTCTCAGGCTGTTGATTCTTCCTTTATTGATTTGTGCTGGTGAGCTTGTTTTGCCCCACATAACCTGATATGCCCCTATGCCCTTCTGGGGTGCCCCTGTTCCCCTTTGGCAGCTCTGTTTGGAGTAGAAAGTTCCCTGGATGGGCTAGGGTCTCTACTCTGGTTCACCACCGGGCCACTGTGGGAGTGTGACTGTCACTTAAGCTGAGTCATTCTTTCCTCCTCTGTAAAGTGTGTATATTAGTTCGACAGCAGAGTTGTTGGATTAGATGAGATACTGCATGTGAAAATGGTTTTTATCAACTGTAGAAAGCTGTCACAACATAATATCACGTTAATATTTGCTTGATTTCGGAGTGATTCGATTTTAGGTACCCAACACCTTAGAGCTGAGTCATCTGGTTAAACAGGTAGAGAGTCAGAGGCCAAGAGAAAGAAGGTCCTTTCAGAGTTCACGCAGCAGAGGCTGGGCCGACAGGTAAGGAGGCCGTGATCGGTCTTGCCCTAGGAGGAGCCATGGGCAATGTGTTGTTTCTTTGAGAGCATCCTTATTTTCACAGTAAATGATCCCAATTTCCATGACAGCATTGCTGTTTCCTGGCTGACCTTCAGAGCCAAAAAATGCCTAGGATGGGATCCCCGTTCAGCCAGCTGTTAACTGCAGATCTCTGGACCTGGATTTCCTGGTTATTAATTGTTCTGCTGAGGGAAGCATGCTGCCCATCCTATCTGTGCTTAATGCCTGCTTTCTCTGCCCCAACCACTGTGCTTGGACCTGGGGACACAGAGTCCTAGCTCACTCCCAGGACTCTTCTTGAGCTGTCACAGGGGGCCAGACAAGTTACAAGAGGCTTTCAGCTAGGGTAAATCCTGTGAAGACAATAAAAAGTCAGGGACATGTGATGGAGAGGGGCTGCACTAGAGAAGGGTGTCCAGGGGCCTCTCTGAGGTGATACTCATGCTGAAGGCTGAGAAATCAAAAAGGAAGCAGTCTTTGGGGAAAAAGCATTCTGGGCAGGGGGAAAGCAAGTGCAAAGGCCCTGAGCTTTGGAGTCTGTCATTCTTCACAAAGTACACAAACAAGAGGGAGATGGTGGAAAGAGCCCTGGTGTGTTGGAGCATTTGTTCAGAGCAGGTGATGTGCTAGGTATAAATGCGTTCAGGTTCACCTGAGAGAATGGCCAAGTCAGCTGAGAGAAGTGAGTGGATAAATTCATCTTGGGCCATCACTTGAGTTCCTTTATTTACTTGAAATAATAAAATCCACGAGCTCTCTATAAGTTGCAGAATTGAGGTCTTCCTGAAATCAGAGTGGCCCTGGCAGACTGTCCTGACGGATGAGGGCCTCCTTGCTGGCCCTCCATCTAATGGTGTCAGCGTCTGCAGCTGCTGGAGACGCAAAGTCAATTTCCACTCTTGGATCTGCGATTTAATGCCCGGCTGCGCAGAGAACTGTGCAGAGTGGAGGTCAGGGGGGCTAATTGGGTAGCTTAATAAAAAGGAGGTTCCTAGGGCTGGAAAAGCTGGGTGCAAGGCAGGGTCACCACACAGAGAAACCTGTGTAGCCAGACTAAGGGCCCTTCCCACCATCACAGAGCTGGAGAGGCACAGGGCAGAGTGTGTGCCTTGGGTACCACCAACACTGCTGTCCTGGGAGGGGGTCTTCAGATCCCCAGGAGTCTGAGTTCTAGGAAGAGGCTAGGTGGGCAACTTGGGACATTTTCTGGCCTGGATTAATCTTTCTTCTCACAGCCTGAGAAGTGGCTACCTTTCTCCCCATCTCCCCTAATACCATGACCCTTGCTCCCAAAGCTGCACACACAGCACTGTCGTCAACGCCAGCGGGTGCTGGGATAGGTCTGCAGTGTGATGGCCATGTGAGGGTACAGCTCACATGGTAAGGCCAAAGGTCACTCACCTGTGGGTGGACTGGGGCTGGGTTAACCCTGTTCTGGAGCAAGTGCAGTCGTTCACTTCATTGTAGATCAGAGTTCGCTCATTCATCCATTCATTCACTTTTCATTTGTCTTAGCCATCATACATACATACATACATGTGTACTTTAGTTTCTTCATTTATTTAACAAGTACTTACAGAATTACAGTCCATGAAGGACTCCATGGGTGCTGGGGGCAGATCATCCCTGCAGTGAGTCTGATTAAGTCTACTGGGGAGAGGAAGAGGCAGTTCTGTGAATTGCACATTTGTTAGAATTAGGATTATATTTATCACTGAGTGCACACATCAGCTCATATTGGGAGACATACCTTCAAAGACATGTCCCGGGAGCAGTCTGGCAGATGAACATCCACGTGGAATCTCCTGTGTGGCCATGTTCCCAGGCAGTGCCATCTTTTGGGCAGTGGGGTGGTGGGGCAGTTAGGGTGTGCTTCGCAGTAATTCATCAGCTGGGGATTCAGAGCTCTGCCCATGTTCTAGAGCCTTCCTTCCAGACTCCATGGTGTCTTGCATCTCTGTTGTGGAGTGGTATCCTGCTTTGAGTTTAATTTGACAATACTTAATAATTGTACATTTTCATATTTTAGAAGACATAATTAAAGAATTGGCCATTAATTTTATACATTCACAATTCTTATGTCTCATTCGAGTCTTTTTCCTGTTTTGTTTTTGAAATTTAAAACACAAACTTCACTTTTAAAATTTTATTATAAAGGAATTAAATCTTTATTGAAGAAAATTAAAGAAGTACAGATACATTCTTCCAAAGGAAGTAAAAACCACTCATCATTTCATTGTGTAGAAGTGACCACTATGAACATTTCTTCCTTCCCATATACATTTTTCCTTTTAAAAAATATCCTCTTAGGCTGTCTTTGTGTTGTATAATCTGTCCCTATTAAGGTCTTATTAATGTTCATTAAGGTTTTTAGAAGGTCTTCCCATGGCCTTACAATTTTTTTAACTTGTCCTGTTTTTTTTTTGTTGTTGTTGCGGTGCTGGGGATTGAACCCAGGGCCTTAGTGCTTGCGAAGCAGCACTCTACCAATTGAGCTATATCCCCAGCCCAAACTAGCCCTTCTGATGACAGCAGGGTAGGATTCCTCTTGGACAGGGCTTGAGATTCTGTTTTGTAGTTTTTTTCTCTCTTCTTGGGTGCCAGTTAAGTTCTACTCCTGACCTCAGGTGAGAAACTGGTGCTTGTTTGCCTCTTTATTTATTTGGAAAAGGGGCAATGCCTGTCTTGGAGTCGAGGTGAGGATGAGCCCATGGTGGGCTGGCTCCCGCCTGCTGCCATGGAGCAGGAGGGGAGTGCTGTCATTCCTATTCAGTCGTCAGAGCCCGAGGCTGAGGGTTAAGTCACCTGCCTCACTGGCTGTTGACCAGTGTTGGACCTGAGCCACGTACAGGTGGAAGTTGGACTGAGCCCTGGGTGGGGTGCTCTGGTTCATTGTAAAGAAGGGGCTCCTCCTGCCCCCACCTCCCTTCTCACAAACCAGAGGAGGTACAATTTGGTTAAGAATGGTCCATATCCTCACCAGGCATGCTTCCTGCAGTGTGGGGCAGCTGCCAGGCTGGGCCCTGGGGTTGGGGAGGGACCTGGCCACCTATAGACCGCCCACACCTGCCTTGGATCTTGAGCCCCAGTGAGCGACGAGGCTGTGCCACTTCCCTGACAGGCAGGCCTGTTAGTGGCAGAGCTGGGATTTGAACCCAGGACTTTACTGCTTGTTCATGTTCCCTGTTAGGCTCCTGTGTCTGGCGGGTTGAAGTGTTATTTTTGGGAAGGAAACTGGGCGGGGCGGGGGAGAGTGCAGAGGAAGCAGGAGGGCCAACCACAGATTCCTTCCTTGAGAACAGCCATTCTGGGCCTGGGCTCAGCCCCATGCACACAGCTTGAGCCAGTGGCTCTCAGTGGAGCAGCAAATAGCAGGCTGCTGGAGGATTGAGACTGTCCAGCAAGGCAGAAAGCGCCACCCACACCCCTGGAATTGCTGGGGGGGGGGACAAAGATGGGGCTATCCCTGGTGCAGACCCCCTGAACCAGGGACACAGCCTTAATATTAGTAGTAGTCTGCTATTTAACAAGCTGTGTGACTTTGGGAAAGTAGCTAGGCTTTTCTGAGTTTACTCCCTGTTTATTTTTATTTAAGATTTTTTTCATTACTGGGGACTGAGCTAGGTGGGTGAGTACTCTATCACTGAGCCATATACCCAGCACCCACAGCACCCTTTATTTTTTTGAAACAAGTTCTCCCTAAGTTTTCCCAGACTGGCCTTGAACTTGGCCATCCTCCTGCCTCTGCTTCCCTAGTTGCTGGGATTATAGGCTTCTGCCACAGTGCCTGGCTGCTTCCTCTCCATTTAAAGAGGATGCAACTCAGGGTAGTTGCAAGAATTAAATGAGAAAAAGAGGAATAATGTATTTCCAGCAGCCATGGCCTTATCATCATCACCAACTTCTCCGCTGTCACCGTCCCTCATGGGGGTGTCAGCAGGTGTGGAGAAGCCTGGGACACGCTTGGGTTTGAGGTTGTGGACATTGTAAAGAGTACAGCTCAAATGCTATGCAAATGTGGCACATTGTCTTTTTAACTATCTCATGCACCTGCCCCCATGCACCTGGCCCCGCCCCCCTATCACAAAAGGCACCATGGGCCATGCAGGGCTGTCCCCGAGATGGGAGGAGTGCAGTTTTTTCTGGGATTTGGCTCAATCCCATCAACCTGGCCCACTCAGCAGTCAGAACAGTCTTGCCCATCTTTTCTTTTTTTTTAATCTTTAATATTTTAATACAGAAATGGGAGGGCCTAAGAAGAAAATCTTTTATTAAAAAATGGCATGCCTTTTGAGATTCTTAAGAGCTTATATAGTGCAGTGAACATTGTTATTATTTTTAGTGACTACTTGTCATTAAAGTGATTATTTCACAGATTTTCATCCTTGATTCAGAAATATGTGTAAAAAAAACTTCTTCTGTTAGGATTAAACAGATATCTAGTATCTATGATAATGATTATGATGATCATAAGAATAGCTACTGTCTGCTGCCCTTACTAGGGGATAGGTTCACTACAAACATGGCCTGATTTAAGAGTTACACCCATCTGATGAGAATTGTCCCTCATTGTCCTTTTTTTTAAAAAAAAATTTTTTTTTTAATTTTTACAGACTGCATTTTGATTAATTGTACACAAATGGGGTACAACTTTTTGTTTCTATGATTGTGCATGATGTAGATTCATACCATTTGCATAATCATGCATGTACATAGGGTAATGATGTCTGTCTCATTCCACCATCTTTCATACCCTCTCCCCCTCTCCCTCTCATTTCCCTCTACATAATCTAAAGTTCCTCCATTCTTCTCTCATCCCCCACCCCCCAATCCCATTATGTATCATCATCCACTTATCAGGGAAAACATTTGGCCTTTTTTGGGGGGGCTTGGCTTATTTCACCTAGCATGATCTTCTCCAATTCCATCCATTTATCTGCAAATGCCATAATGTTATTCTTCTTTATGGCTAAATAATATTCCCTTGTGTATATATACCATAGTTTCTTTATCCATTCATCTGTTGAAGGCCATCTTTAAAGTAAAAGAGATTTTGTGGGTCCTGAAGACAGACTGCTTGGGATCCAGTCCTGACTCTGTGATTATTTTATTCTTTTTCCAGATTTATTGAGGCTCTCAACAAATAAAATTGTCATTCTGTTGGGCATGGTGGAGCACACCAATAATCCCAGTGGCTTGGGAGGCTGAGGCAGGAGGATCACAAGTTTAAAGCCAGCCTCAGCAATGTAGCAAGGTCCTAAGCAACTTAGTGAGAGCTTTTTTTCTAAATAAAAAATAAAAGGGGTTAGGGATGTGACTCAGTGCTTAAGCATTCCTGAGTTTCAATCCCTGGCACCAAAAAAAGAAAAAAAAAAAAGAAAAAAAAGTCCATTCTGAAGATGGGCAATGTGATTTGATACATCTATACATTGTGAAATGATCCCTAATCAAGCTAATGAACACAGCCACCACCATGCGGTATGGCTGTGTGTTTCAAGTATACAATGTAGTGTTAACTATAGTCACATTGCTTTACATTAGATCTCTGGAACTTATTCATCCTGTTTAATGGAAACATTGTATCCTTCTACTAACACCTCTCATTTCCCCACTCCCAGCCCTGCTCATCACTATTCTCTTCTCTGTTCCTGCTTCTGGTTATATATCCAAAGGAAATGAAAAGCAGGACCTTGAAGAAATAGCTGCACACCTGCGGGCATTGCAGCATTTTTTATAATAGCTAAGATATAGAATACCCCACATAGCCACCAGTGGATGAGTAAAGAAAATGTGGTACTCAATGGAATATTATTTAGCCTCAAAAAAGAAGGAAGCCTTGTCATTTGCAGCAACATGAATGAAGCTGGAGGACATTATGCCAAGTGAAATAAACCAGGTGCAGAAAGACCAGTACTTTGATTTACATGTGGACTCTGGAAAAGCTTGTGATATATTAACTTGACAGTGCAGTCCCTGCTGCCCTCAGTCTCCCCATGCATCACAGGTGAGCACTGTATTATCTCATGAACACCCATGCACGCCTAGTTGGCAGTAGTTCCAACTTCATTATGATCTTGTGAAGGAGAATCAAGATAAAGAGTGTTTCAAGAACTTAGCACAGTGCTAAGCACTCAGATTTCGTCCTCATGACTCAGATTTCTGCTTCTCCATTCCAGGGAAGCTCAGGCTGCTTCCCAGCCTCTTCTCTGGCCAGACACTGGGTCCTCTGTAGACTATAAGAGAGGATGGGTGTCACGTGCACAGCAGTGATAGGCAGAGAGCAGGTAGGTGACCTAGGTCAGCAGTCACAGATGTGTCCCCTGTGTAGCCTCCTCATGCCTCCCTGGGGATCCTGGCCTACTCCACCAGCCCTCTAAGACCCTGGCCTTTCCTTTGTCCAGAGGGAGAATTCCAAGGCTCTCAGGAATGGAAAAGAGGCATTACCCAACATCCTCTGGGGCACGCTTGGATTATCCGCCTGCTGATTGCACACACGGAAGGACAGAATGCTTGCTGTCTCCAGAGGCAGCCTGTGTTGTTTTGGGGACTGTGTTGGCAATTTGGGTGCTGAACTGAATCCAGCTTCCATCTTCTGGTTCTCACTCTGGGTATGAAGACCCCTGAGTCTTCCTAGATTCCTTAGAAAGAAGAACTGCTGTCCTCTACCTCCCTCCCTGACCCGTTCTCTGCCCTGCAGCCTCGCTCCCTTGTTCTTTGGCTCTGGTCCTGCAGGTCCTATTTTGAATTCCTCAAGGTAGCTCCACCCTGGCCCCAGGTCCCTGGGTGACTCTTAAACCTTTCTTCTTCCAATTAAAGATACAGCTCACCTTGGGTCTTCAGTTGAATGAAAGACTTCAGATACTTGGTGTGTTTTTCTTTCTTTTCTTGTTGTCAGGGATGTTGGGAATAAGGGTGGAGTTACAGGACAGGGAGGATATTTTAAATCCTTTACAGAGTTCCTTACCTGCCGGTCCTGGGCATGGCTGAGTGAAATGTGTGGGTCAGGAGGAGTCAGAGCTGGAGCACCAGAGGGCCCTCAAGGATAGGTCCACCTAAGGCTTTACTTTTCTTTTGGTCATGGATCCTGATAGGAGACTGGAGACAGATGGACTCTCTATGTAAGAATGACCACACACAAAAGTTTGCATGTGATTTTGGACTCCCTGAAAGTCATGCATCAGCCCAGAGTAAGGTCTATTTGAGCCCTGTGCCTTTCTTTGCAGACAGTGAAACTGAGGCCCAGAGAAGCACCCCATAGTTCACAATTATTGCTAGGAGGGCAGGTGGCTCAGCCAGAGGCAGGGCTGGACCCTGTGTGGATGGGAACAGGAGACAAGCAAGGAAGAATACACTGGCCAGGGGAAATTGGCCTCCAGGCCCACAGAAAAGGTGGGATCACACATGGAGGCTGGGGTGGGCTGGTGAGAGGAGATTAAATTTGTGGAATCTGTCAATTAGTGGTGTACTCATAATAGACTATAGTATGGAAATCATGTGATCCTTAGCTATTTAAGTTAAGGCAGGCCAGATGTTGAGTTGAAAGACCTCAAAGATGCTACTGTTTAAAAATTTAACAGAAGAAACAGGCCCAGCAGGGCCAGAGACTGGGATAGGGTCAGTGCATGTGGATGAGTTAACTCAGACTCAAAGCATGGCGTGGGTGGTTTGCTTGATCTGGGGTGGCAAACAATCCAGATTATTTTGTTCTAGTAATTAAGTTTTTATTTACATGCGTATTTGAGAGAATATAACTTATTGCTAAGGACAAGTCAAAGAGGAGAAAAATGAGGGATTTAAAGACATATTAAGTAAAACATAGTAGAGGAGTATAAAGCTATGTTGGCAGTCAGGAAGTTGGCACTTGGGAACCATAGCACAAGACTCGACTGGATTGGATTGACAGCTTTGACCTACCAGGTCCCTAAACTCCCTAGGGTGCCTCTCCTAAGGGCAGAAAGTACAACTCAAATACCTATGTTTCCTGCTACCTTTCTAGGGTGGGCTTCTTCCCAGAAATAGTGCAGAGAAGGCTGGCCCCAGGGTGGGGATGAGGTGGTGTTACTTGGTTTTCCTCTGGGACTCTGAGCTCAGGCTTCCTCCAACACAATAGAAAGCCATCTCTAACCCAGAGTTCTGAGACAGGACTGGGGTCAAGCCTCGGCTGCTCCTATCTCTGTGACTGAGAAAGTCAGAGATCTCCCTGATCTGCAAGGTGTGGGTGGCTGGAAGCGCCTGCCCTGAGTTGGACCCAGGTCTCAGGTCGCAGGCGGGAATTTCCACACTGTTGAGCCTTCAGTTCCTTACTTCCAAACTGGGGGATAAAAAAACACCAATCTTTGAGGTTGGTTTTAGAATTAAATGAGTTAATGTTTTTAACTTTACCTGGCACAGAGTAATTGCTCAATTTATTTAAGATTGCTATTTTAATAGGTCTGCTATTTTAATAGGTCTTTTATTTAAAAAGAAAAGAGAATGCATATGGAAATTTCTTTGTGACATGAGCAGATCTATTACCTCTGAATTCCCATGCAAATGTTGGACCTTACAATTAACTTTGCCATCAAGAAATCTGCCATTGGGTAGGTGGCAGTCTACCCAAATTGCAGGCTTAGGTTTTTTTTTTTTAATACTTTTTAATTCATTATGCTCATTACTGTATTTTTTAAATAAAAATGGAATAGTCCGGATGAAGGAAATCAGTTAGAAAAAAATTTTTTTTTGGAACCAGGGATTGAACTCAGGGGCCCTCGACCACTGAGTCACATCCCCAGCCCTATTTTGTATTTTATTTAGAGACAGGGTCTCACTGAGTTGCTTAGTGCCTTGCCCTTGCTGAGGCTGGCTTTGAACTCACGATCCTCTTGCCTCAGCCTCCTGAGCCGTTGGGATTACAGGAGTGCGCTACTACGCCCGGCTCTAGAAAATTTAAAGTTATGTGGTTTTACAGAGCATTGAGGAAAAATAGGCTAAAATAACGTATTTTTATCAAGTTTACAGAATATCAGGCCTAGCAGAGCCCTGATGATTGACTAATCCATATATTTAAAGGTACCACCTATACAGTACTTTCTGTAAGCCAGACAATCTGATTAACACTCTGCATCTATCCTTCCTAGTCCATCCTCCATAACAAGAGCAATATCACTAGCATCATGTTTCAAAAAGGAAACTGAGAAGTTACAAACCTGCCTGACAACACACAGCTTGTGTAAGGCAGGGTTAAGATTTGGACCAGGCACTGTGATTCAACTAGTAAGTAAATAATCTCAACCATGCCAGGCCCATGATCTGTCCTGATGCTGGATCCCACAGAGTTTAAGGGCTGTGCTCTTGGATTTGGTTCTTGGAGTTGGGATTTTCCTAGCAGCCCTGCCACTTGATTTCACTGGATCCCACCAACGGCAAATGTGGGATGATTATCTGTCTCCCTCCCAATCAGGTAGGTGGCCTCTTTGGGGAAAGTGATGTTCTCTGAGTGGCTCTGAGAGAAGCCAGGTTCCTACTTGCACTTGGAGATCCTGAGATTGGAACCATCCCACTGTGTGGGGAGGGTGGCAGGGGTGTGAGCAGGAGGCACAACCAGCCTCTTCCTTTCTAAGTCAGTTTGGCTGGTGTGGCTGTTATGGAAATGAGGACCAGGTCCCCTCAATGAGTCGGGAGAGAGCTGAGCTAGCAACTCGCTGGCCCCTGGCAAGGATGTTCCCCCAGTCAGTGGGTGAGGACTGCCTGGTACTGGAGAACAACAGTTCTCTTTCTGGAAAGCCGGACATGTAGGGCCTTTTCCCACACTGGCTTTGCTGGGAAGGGAGCGTGTGGGTTGGGGTGTCAGGCTTAGGGAGGTGAGCTCTGGGACCTGTGGGGTGTTTGTACAGGGAAGTACCAGAGCCCACACATGTGTTCTTGTGCCTCTGGCTCTTTACTCTGCTCCGGGGAATGTGGCCTGGGTGAGGCAGACTGGAAAGATTCCTTGATAATAAAATAATTGTTTAGAAGTGATGGTTTATTCAGGGCTCACAGGGGAGGTCTTCTTCCTGGTCTTTCTTCTGAGGCTGTGGGGGCCCTGGGAAGCCTAGAAGGTGTGGTGAAATGATCTCAGGTCTCGGTATCAGTGGAGTCAGATCACAGAATTATAGGGGGAGACTTGAGCCTCATTCACAATATAGCAGAATTCCAGAAATCTAGAACCTTCTCAAATCATGGATGCATGGCTGTCTTTTGCTATATCCCCCCACCCAGGTAAGAAAGCTTCTCATGGCTTCCTTGGACAGTGCCATGTCTGCTCCACTGAGCAGCTGCAGAGGTGGGACATTCTCCCTGGAGCCCCACGTCCCCTTTGGACACCTGACAGTCTAGGCTCTTCCCTTCAGGGTGCAGGAATGAGTCTTGCCTCTCCTTTGGTCTTTCTACTCATTTGAGGGACCCCTGGCCACTCCGCTTTCTCTGGGATTTAGTTTTTTCACTCACACATTAAACGAGGGTTGTATTAGCTTCCTACTGCTGCTGTAACACATCATCACAAACTTAGTGGGCTAGCACAGATTTCTTATCTTGTCATGTTGGATGGCAAAGTCCAAAATGGGATCACTGGGCTAGTGAAGAGTTAGTAGGGCTGTATTCCTTCCTTAGGGCTCTGGGACAGAATTCATTTCCTTCCCTTTTCCAGCTTCTCAGGGCTGCACTCTGCCCTGGGTCACATTGCTCCAACCTCTGTGTCCATCATCACATCTCCCTTTCTGACTCGGGCCCTGCTGCCTCCCTCTTATAAAGACCCACCCAGATAATCCAGGATAATCTTCCCATCTCAAGATTCTTATATTTTTCACATCTGAAAGTTCCTTTTGCCGTGTAAAGGTAGCATATGCTCAGGTCTGGGGGATTAGGTTGTGGACATCTTTGGGGAATGTGTGTCTGCTTGTTAAGGGGTGGGCCCTCTCATCTCCCTGTAGTCGACCTGTCTCCACAGCAGCACCTAACCCACTTTCCTCAGGGTCACAGGTGCCCCTACCTTCCTGCTGGCTTTGGCTTCTGCCAAAGGGGAGGAGCAAGGCCGGAGGTGGCCACGTCAGTACAGTCTCAGGGTTAGGCCCTCCACGTGGATTCCAGGAGGGTCCTGCACAGCCTTTGGGACAGTGGTGGTATTGTGATGGGTTTTGATGGGAAAGTGACCTTGTAAAGATACTGTGCCATGTTCATGGTGACTGTATCCTGTGTTGGTGGTCAGATGGTGACCATACCTAGTGCTGCGCAAGGCGTGGCTTGGGCTATGCTGGTGTCACAGGAGGGTGTCTGAGGTGCTGGTCTTTGTGGCAGTGCTGTTTTCTACCAGAGCATGGTGCTTGGTGTTCACTGGACATTGTCCTGCACCGTGCTGGCTGTGTCCAAGCTTGGTGTTTTGAGTTGACACCTTCTTGGTATTTGGGGTGATCACACAGGCTGTCACTGGGGTTGTGGGGCAGGGATCACTGTGGTGGTGGCTTGAGTCCTACATGTCTTTTACCCATCAAACCCATCTGCAGAGGGAGCACAGCTGTGCCTCTTGAAGCCCCGGGGGAGGCAGCCTGTGACCCTGGCTTCCCTTTGGCATCTTCCCACGGCAAGTTTTGTGGAGTTGGTGCACTATTGCCCCTGGCCACTGATCTTCCTCAGCCATTACTGCCCATGGAAGGGAAGATACCTCTGGCTCCTGCTCTGGGCAAGGGTGGGGCAAGCCAGTTTCTAGTCTCAGAGGTCATGTCCCAGCCTGGTCCCTGCCCAGCTGCTTTCTTCTAGCCTGACCCTTCCCCATGGAAAGAAGCTGCCCTGCCTAGTGAGAGGTTCTACTCTCTTCAAATAACTGTTGAACTCTTTTCCACCTATCAAGCCCTAGCTCCTCTTCTAGAAAACCTACCCTGGCTCCTTCTCCACTGCCTCTCGGAGCTCTGAATCTCTGCCTGTTTGGCCCTTGCTGTTGGGACCACTCACTACCCAACTCCCTGTGCATTTTGTCTCCCCCCCGGGCTTGCTCCTTTCTTGATCAAGCAGTTTTGATTGCCCACCATTTGCCAGCACTGAGCAAATGCACAAGACACACAACACAGGATCCCTGCCTTCCTGGAAGGGGAGGGGGTGGAGGAAGGACAGACAGTAATCAAGTGTCCAAACGTGTGTGAATATACACTGAGAATGTCATGAAGCTAACAGGTATGGTGGTGGGAGGCAGGGCGACCAGGGAGAAAGACCAAGGTTGGGTGGGCCAGAAACTGGAGCCTGAGGAAGAAGCAGCCTTGGAGGAGCAGGGAGAGGCCTTTGGTTGTGGGAGCATAGTGTGCTGCAGGAAGGACAGGACTGCTTGGCGGATGGTGACCTACAGAACTGGGTGACGGCTGGCAGGGCTCAGCATGCCTAGCCCCTCCTGCCAGGCGGCACTGCGCTGGGCTCCATGGCAGACGGTGCACCTGTCAGGCGCAAGGAAGGTCCTGGCTGTGTGCCTCAGGATTCCAGCCCAAGCTATGCCTGTGTGGCCATTTTAGCCCAGTTAGGAGAGCAGATGAGGCATTTGTCCTGGGTTCCCCTCTCAGCGCTGACCTGAATGCCCTTCTGGAAGAGTCATGATCACATGGGCTTCTGAACCCCACGGGAAATCTGGGGGTGGCACAGTGCAGCAGCATGAGGGAACACCACAGTAGAGAAGTTCAAAACATGGGCCCGGGGGCCCACAATCTTACATACCCTGGAAGCTTGCACAGTTGAAATGAGATGATAGAGGGAAGCTCTTACCAATGGGCCTAGCACAGTGAAAGGACCCAGTAAAGGTGCAGTTCCTGATACCCTTCTGTATCCATGATGACCCACCTGATCAGTTACCTGCATATCAGCATTGTGGGGTGGGTTGGGATGATCTCTCTTGTTTTTGATAATGGGGATTGAACCCAGGGGTGCTTAACCACTGAATTACATCCCCAATCCTTTTTTGTATTTTATTTTAGAGGGTTAGGGCCTCACCAAGTTGCTGAGGCTGGTTTTGGACTTGCAATCCTCTTGTCTCAGCTTTTTGAGCCATTGGGATTATAGGCATGTGCCACTGTGCCCAGGGATTGGGACGATCTTTGACTCCCAGCTTTGACATTCATTCATTCATTCATTCATTCATTCATTCATTCATTC
>JAJEJO010005582.1:0-21098 GCA_020662805.1 Glaucomys volans
CTTTAATCTCTCCCTCTGGTAGCCAAGCCCCAGTGGCCAGAAAGCATCTTCAACCAGAGAGGCAGAATTTTCACAGATGACTTCTAGAGCAGGGCAGGACTGCATTCTAACCCTCATTACCTTTTGAAACACCCCCATTTCATCTGTATGAGTCATGCAAACTGGTTTCTATAAAACTACCTCTGAAGAAGAAATGAGCCTGGGGTTGTAGAATGCTTGCCTAGCAGGAACTGGGTTTGATTCTAAGCATTTGCATATAAATAAATAAAGGTCTATCAACAACAAAAAATAATAAAAAAAGAGGAAATGATACATCTTTAATTTTAAAACCTCCAGCTGCCCTTTGCTTAACTCTCATATTTATAAGTGAACCTAATTACATCTTGATGCATTCTCAGGAGAGTGGACTCAGAAAAGGGGACTGAATTCATTCTAGAATTGGACATGGGAACATTTGAACATGGAATTTTGGATTTCAAACCCAGGAGAAAAGGGGCATTTGGGCTGTAGGTAAGAATGTGCCCCAGACCTGGCAGGCATTTTTCTTTGGGGGTGTAACAGCCAGAAAAGAGTGAGGCCCTTAAAGAATGGACCCAAGGCGAGCATTCTATTAGTTCTAGACTCTGGACAGTACTTCTTGTAAGGCAGGAAACTGATGCTCTTTTTTAAAATACCAGATAATGTAGTAATCTTCCACTCCCAAATATTTTCTCCATCTGATCTTCTATTATTAAGAAGCTAGGCATTTCTGTGTTCTCTGTTTCAGGGAATTGAAGGTCCAAGATGGGGCTCTAGAAGTCTCTAAACTTCTTCCTGGGCTTTGTCACCCAAAATCCTGTACACTCATGAGAAGAGAAGGCATTCCAGTTTTTGGTAAAATGTTTGAGAGGAATCAGGTGAAAACATAACCTCTTCTTGATTTGTGAGAAATAAAATATATAGGGATGAATTAAGAGCATAAATGTCAGAGATTTCCAAGAGAGAAATTGTGCCTCTTTATGCAAAGTACCAAGGAAATAACAGGGCCCCTACAATTGCACAGCCAATCTTCACAACGGAAGAGAGTTCCAAGAAATTCATGTATCCCAGTGCAGGTTGGGTCCAACAGAAGCAGTCTAATACTTCCAAATACGAAACAGAACAAGCAGAGGTCACTGGACCCAGAAGACAGTAACAAGGCAGGGCATGGTATTTCTCAGTGGGGATCTGCACAGAAGGAGGACACTGAGAGCCAGAGAATCCTCCCTCTGTTACATCTAGTCAATATGTAGGCTCCTGAAAATCAGGTGCAACTGAAAATTATTGAGGTGGGCTTTTGTTCTGCTTTGTTTTGTTGTTGTTCTTTCTTCCTTTTCAGATTATACATGCTTTTAAAGGGAATTATGTGGAGTTATATAAAAATAATGCACTCTGCACAAAACTTCTGAATTCATGAAGATGATCATGCATATCTAAAAGACCTGTATTTATCCAAAATGTTCTTCTGAACATGAGGACTCCACACTCCTATAATATGCAAGGTAAAATGTTGTTCTACTGATCAATTATGATGGGGAAAAAAGCTCCCTAAGAGATTCCCATGTTGACCACATGCCCCCTTCTCATTCCCTCAAATGTTGGTGAAAATATCTTGCTTAATCCAGAATATTCACCTTATGTTACAATTCAGTGCTTCTATTTTTATCTGCATCTAATCTGCTGTCAAATCTGCCTATAGAGTTTTCTTTTCAGCCATCACATTTTTTTCTAGATACTCTATTCATTGATTTTTAGTACAGTTAGGTCACTTTTCATAGTTTAATGTTCTATGAGAATTATTTCTGTGTCTTCCTTAAGTTGTTTAACATCTGTCAATTTCACAGGTTGGATTGTTATTCCTTGATTAAATGGCATTATTTCTTGTTTCAGTTTTACCATAGAATATGTTTTCCTTGAAAATTTATTTGCATTTTCTGAGATCTAGAATGAAAGTGCCTTCCAAGAGGAAGGACTGATATTTGTTTCTATGTGATGCCTGAGGGAGTAGCCAACCCATGTCCCTTTAGTGTTTTTGAAGAATTGATGTAGGAACATTTTTGTGAGACCTATTTATAGATATGACTTCCTTGGTAAAATTTATATTTCTCAGATGAGAATTAAGCAACTTTCTTTGAAGATGTTATAATAAAGACAGCAGTAAGATTACTTGTTTTCCTTATCTTAAATTTGAATTAGTTGGTTTTTCAGGAAACCAACTAATTGTTTGAAGGACCTCCTGTTTGACTAATTTGAAATGGACTCTTAAAGGGGAACAAAGGGAAGGAAGAAGGGGGAATAGGAATAAGAAAGACAGTAAAATAAATTTAACAAATTTTTCCTATGTACACATATGAAAATACCTAAGTGAATCCCAACATCATGTCTACCCACAAAAATGGATTGTATCTATAATGGCAGAGTGCTTGTCTAGCACATGTGAGGCACTGGACTCAATGCTTAGCACCACTAAAAAATAAAAAAAAAATACAATAAAAGCATGTTGTGCTTCTACAACCACCAAAGAAAACTTTTAAAAGATACATTCCATGGTTGCATAGTTTTATCATAATGGATTCTAATGTCATGTATAACTAAAAAGAACCAATAGAAGTACACAAAAAATAAAATAATAAAAAATGACATCTTTTCTTGAAGTACTGGAGTTTGGAACCCAGAACCTCACATGTTAGGCAAGTGCTATACCATGAAACCACATTCCTAACCCCTTAGTTCTTATTTTGAAACAGAGTCAGGCTAAGTTGCTGAGGCTGGTCTCAAACACAAAGTATCCCTGCTCAACCTCCCAAGTCTTGGGTATTATAGGGATGTTCCACTGTGCTAAACTTTCATTTTTTCTATCTTGCAAAGCCATCAAAACTGAAGTTCCAAATTAGGAGAGGTAAGCAATCTGAAAATGACTTGGCTTCTGTGCTCTCCTTATGTCTCTTTTGTTTTTCTCTTAGATTTTGCTCTGGCAATTAATGATCTTGTTTCATTTTTAATCAAAGGCTTTGTTTTCTAATTTATCTTTTATATTAGTGGTTGTCTCAAAAGAGTTACTCAGTTTCTATTTTGAAAAAAGTCACCAAATTCTTTGGAGAACCTCTTTAATGGTACTACTCCTGGTTTTGAATATGATAACATGAAAATTTTACTGTCAATCTCCTGAGGAATTGATCCAATCAAAGGCTAACTATGAAGTGGTCATGTTGTTTGAGGATATCTATAGCTTCACTCACATATCTCAGATGAAATAATAATGCGGAAAATATCACAAAGAGATCCCAAAAACTCATATAATAAAGACCTTAAATTGTTAAATACACATATGATATCCTTGTAAGTTAAATTTAGAGCTCAAAGCTCTGTTTTCTCTCTGAATATGTAAAAACTCACCCATCTTGACATTTCCCTTGGCTGTACCTCTGAGAAATCAATTATTTTCAACAAAGCCAATTTTAATTTTCTCAGCCAACATGACTCCTGAATTTCTTTGTGATTTTTAAATAGAAGCTTTAACATCAAATATAAGGACTAACTAATGGCTTCTGGACCCAATCCAAAATTTGATCCTAATCACCTTCGGAAACAGAATTTTTGATGACATGATATGTTTCACTAGAAGATAAGCACAAGATCAAGTATTATTCTATGCTTATCTCCAGGACTTTTAGTAGCACTGTACTAGAAAGATTGAATAAATTAAATTGTGGTAGATTGATTACAAATAGGGCACTGCTTATTCATAGCCTTCAGATAGTTTTGTCCTTTGACTTGACACATACTGTCATCAAGAGATAACTTTTCTCTCCCCTGGAATTTGAACTGGCCTTGATATGTGTCTTGGCTGATAGAGTAAGATTACTCCATTCTTTAAGTTCCCATAATAGTCCTCTACCTTCTGGAATCTTGATAGCAACATGAGGACAACCCTGGTGGAGAGTGGGAAAACTTGTGAAGAATTATGGACCTTGCTTTCCCTGATAAAGAACTAGATGTTTAGAGCTCAACCAAGATTAGTGTAAGGCACCTAGTCAACCAGAAGCCAACCATCGATGCATGCATAAGCCTAGCTTAGGTAGGCTCCAACAGCATAACTATGCAACTCACACACTTGTGGGCACTAATCAGTTTATTTTTCCTGTGAACCACTAACTTTTGTGGTTTATTTTATAGTAGTAACTAACTGGTATGACTCTGTGTTGCAGGCATACCTGAGGGAGTTTCAAAGGAAAAGACACTGGGTTGAAAATTAGAAGCTCTCAATTCCAATTCTGTCATGAGCTTGCTGATCTTGCACAAAACACTTTCACTGTGCTCTAGATTTGAGGTCCAAGTTTCAATCCTATATATTATATAGAGTCCCCCAATTTCTTTATTCTACCATCCCTCCTCATAAGTAGAGACAATAGATTATTTTGGAAAGTGGATCATTTTCTGACTTTTCAAGAAATCTGCTTGTAGACCAAGTATTGGAATGGCAGAAAGTTGAGGTGATGTGTTCTTACTCTTAGCCACCTCTAAAAGTGTAATTGTAAAAGAAATTCTTATTGAGAGCTTTCTATGACCTTCATTTCCTTTTGATTTTGTTACTTTATGCTAAAGGTAGAATTCAAACAAGCAAAATTTATTAAAATAAACTTCCTTGTTAATCAAGCATTTGTTGAACACTGATCCCATATTATCCCAAAGAGGAACACAAAACAGAGATTGAGTAATGCAACAAATGTGCCACTCAAAAAATTGCCTCTTCAAAATTCATGTTTTTTTTTTTTACTAATAGAGTATATTACTTGAAGTCATTGCACCACTAGAGTTCTAAATTCTGAAAAATAGAATCGATTCACATAATCAAAGCTACTAAACAACCAAATTTGGGGTTTATATAAGGGAGTTCACATGACAGACTTTTAGAGTGGGCAGTGATTCTTCATGTGTGGTGATTAGGGGCCTCTTTGGGTAGCTGATGAAAACTACAAACATGCTATTTAGAAACACGTTATTTACAAAATCACACAGGTGTCCATATTCACTTGGTGATTTTTTTCTCATGATTTGCCTTGGCAACGCCTTGCTAACACTGTTGTGATTGAGAATTTTCTCCCCTATTAATCTGTGTATCCACAGAATAGGCACCTGAAATCCACTTCCCGTGGTTGCAGCCCACACAGAGACAAAAGGCCTAGCCTCACCCATATTCATGCATATGCATAAGACATCCCTTGGGAAGCAAATGACATTCAGAGGCAGGTGCTGCACAGGTCCCTCTGGCTGGATGGAAGGCACAGAACATGAGACTTCAGAAATGGCTGTAGACAGAGGTTCTGCAGCATCATGCTGGGTGAGATGCAGAGTCTGCTCAGGATGGGTGGCAGCAGGATCTTCCCTGGTGTTGTAATTGTTTAGTTTGGGTCTAGACCTATTGCCACTGTTTGACTAGGCCTCAACTTGTGGGTCTCTGTCCCTTCTGGAGGGGGTAAGGCTGGTGAGGTAACCAACACCCTCAGGAGAGCAAGTTCCAGACCAGCCTCAAATTTATTAAAGAATTACAGCACTTTTATAGAAGAGGGGAGTCCAAGAACAGAGAACCAGTAGTGTAACATGATAGTCTGTAAGGATGGTCCCATTCTGGGTCACACAGTTTCCCAAAGTGAGGAGGGAGAGAGAAGGATGAGCGAAGCTAACCTGGGGCAATGGCCATCCATCGGCGGGTAAGGTCACTTGGGAGTTTTCTCCACAAGCATGAACAATCCTGAGTGTTCAATCAAAGATCCTCCTTTCCACAGCCTGAGAACATATACCCCAGTGGCTTCTTTCTGCATCACCACACCTGGGAAATCTGTGTATAACTTTTTGGTTTCTCTGAACTATGCAGCTTCCAAGGCTGATTCTCAAACCCCATCAGAAAATCTACAATCTACCAAATCCCCTTTAATCAATGTGTAAGCTCTGCTTCAACTTACTCAAGAAAATATATAAAATAAAAATTTTTCATATTATTCCATGACATTTTAAGACCCTCAATGGACCATGTATCACTTGGTTCTTTTAGAATACACATTATACACTAATACATGATAGTGACAGATGGAGAAGTCAAAATGTAATGAAGAATAGAGTCACAGGGCTTCTTGGACTGAAGAATCAACATTGAGCAGAGTGGGCACTCTTGATTTGGCCATTCCCTACCTACTCACTTAGAATCAGGTAGTGTATTTCCTATACTGAATATGGTCATAATCATGACCAATTGAATAGGTGGTAAAGAAGCTTTGTGACTTCTGAGAATAAAAGAAAAGAGACAATAAACATACCTTTTATCTTATGTCCTGAGATACCCCAAGCCACCGTAAAATGTCTGGCTACCTAAAGACCACAGGCTGCAAGCTAGCCAAGACCCTAGAGTTGAGCCATATGAGGTACTTCCATTGAGAGACGCAGTTGAGGTTTCAGCTGAAAACTTGTATCAACTGCCAGACACAGTTTGATAGGTTTTTTTGCTGTTGTTTTTAACAAAAATGGACACTTGCATTGCTTGATGTTCCCTTGACTTTTCTTACCATGATTTGATTATTGAAGGGAAGCCAACTCTTGCCTGGCCCAGCCTTAGCTGGTCTTGCCTTGCCTTTTCATGCCATGGCTGTTGAGGAGCCAAGCTTTGCTTGTGCTTGCCTAGCATGGCCTCCCCTTGTCTTTCCAGCCCTGCCATAGCTTGTGCATCAAGGGGAAGCCATGACTTGCCTTGTCATGATGGCTTGCTTCCTTGCCTTGCCATGGTTTAGCTATGAAGAAGAACACATTTGCCTTATCTGTTCTTCTTCCTTTGATGTCCCTTCCTGTGGTTTGGCTATGAAAGGAATGCCAAGCCTTCCTTGTCCGACCTGACCTTTCCATGGCTTGGCTATTGAGGGAAGCCAGGCTTTGCCTTGCCTGGCCTGGCCTTGCCTTGCCTTATGTATCAGGAAAGCCAGCCCTTGCCTGTGTGCCCTTGCGTGCTTTTCCTTCCTTGCCTTACCTTGCTTTTCTTGCATTGCCATGGCTTGGCCATTGAGTGGAAAGCCAACCTTGCCTTGCTTTGTTTTGCCTTGAATGGCTCTCATGGGGAAGCTGTATTGTTGCACGATTCCTGTCCTTGCCCTTAGCCTTGCTATGAAGGGAAAGCCAAGCCGTTGCCTTCCTTGCTGTGCTTTGCCTTTCAAAGACTTGGCTATGGATGGAAGCTGAGTTCTCCTGGCCCCACCTGCCTTGCCTGCACTTCCCATGGACTGTCGGGAAGAAGCCTCACCTTGCCTTCTCTTACTTTCCAGGTCTATTGGGTTTTATAAATGGTTTAAAAGAACCTCTGTATTGCCATATTTTAGAATGAAAGTATTTATTCTTGCTGTCAAAAATAATATCATGTCACCTTTTCTTACAGTTCGATACTCAGGAAATTCCCCTCCTTTCGGTGTTTTGCTTTCTCTTCCATTGAATGGTTTGCTCCTTGCTTAAGCACTCCTCTATTTTTACTCATTATAGAATATGCATTGTTTTAGTATCTGTTAATTATAATGTACACCTTTTTATAGTCTGTCCAGTGTTGTCTTGGCCATATTGACCTCTACATTATTTGTAATAAATCTTTTTTAGTATATATTTTTTATAATGCTGAAGATTGATAACACTTTCTTTCAAAGGCAGGCCAAATGTTATAATTGGGACAGAGCTCATTTTTTTCTTGTTGGATAATGCATTTCAATTAAACATGATGACTATGTAGTGTTTTTGTAACACAAAATTTTTATTTGGGGGAAGACCCTGGGGATTGAACCCAGGCATGCTTTAGCTCTGAGGTGCATCCCAGTCCTAATTATTTATTCTTACTTTGAGTCAGGATGTCACTAAGTTACTGATGTTCTTATTAAATTACTGAGATTGACTTTGATTGGGATCCTCCTGCTTCATCTCCCATTCCTGGGATTTCAGGCCTGCACCATTAAATCCAGTCACTAAGAGTTTTTAAGTTACATACATGTGGCACAGAAATCACACTAGACCAAGGTATTTAATTATAAATTCATAAAGATATAAACTGAACTAAAGACCCCTTGAATAGTTCTTTGTTTTATCTTATATAAATTGATTTTTAATTTTGTTCATATGTGCATGTAAAGGCTACAGGAAGAATAAATATTTCAAGCACAGTAGTTCTTGGTAGATAGAAATGAGCTCATTCTAGGATATTTCATACTATTCAAATATACAACTTGGACATATGACATAACAATTCTAGAACAGGAATAAAGAGGAGAACTTTTTAAAATACTGTCATTTTACAATCTGAATTTTTGAAAATTGTACATAGTCACTTGAAAAACATGGCATGATCCAAATTGAGATATATTTACAAAGGAGTGAGAGAGGTATGTAAAGTATCTTTAAAGTGATTTGCTGCATTAGCAGGACCTTGGATGTAGCACAAAAATCAGCAAATTGCCTGTAGGTCAGTCCAGAACATTGACATATTTATAAGTAAAGGCACCTTTTTGGCTTTTTTATTTTATCGCTGCTGGGCATCAATCTCAGGCACTTCCATGTGCATGGAAGGCAATCAGACTCCACCACTCCAGCAATAGCTGGATTTGGAGTTGTGTCCACACACATCCATCTATTGCCTCTAACAGATGTCAGTCCATAACCACAGAAATTCATTGGTCCTAATATGAAAAAGCTCTTTTTCTCCAAATTTATCTTTATTCGTATGTCATTGCAATTTTGATACTGAAGTTTTTTTTTTAATAATATCTCAGGTTTTCTAAGTGAACAATTCCAAGATTAATAAAAAAGAACTTCTCATCTTTTCTTGTACATATGTCATTTATCTTCTTTCCTTTCTTAAATATTTCTATTTTCTCTTCAAGTAGTTTTTAAATAGTGAATTTTTATTTACCCTTGAGTATAACCTCCTGTTTATATTCAATAGATGGCATGCCTCAGATTAAAGATTTTAATTGAAAAAATAACTATGGTGCCATTTAAACATGGTGCTGTCTACTGCTTCGCAGATGTGGTGCTCATTGATTTCCACTTACCTGCTGTTTTAATTAGAAATCCTTCCTTCATCTATATTCCTCTTTAATCTGTTGATTAGATATGAATTCTCTGAGAGGGGTCTCTTTAACTTCTGGATAAATATCATTAAATGTATTTTTCTTATTTTGTAGATTCTCTTTACAGATGTTCTTATTAGTTTTTCCACTTCCTTTCATTTGTGCTATTTTTGTTCCATTGAAGTTTTAATACTCATGCTTTTCCTAATTAGTAAAATGAAACATGGAGTCTTCCATGTTGGGTTCCTGTAGTCCAGAATATTTTTAAACACCTTCAAATCTAGTGATCTGGTCCTAAAATTTAGCTTGAACTCAGTTACTAATGTTTATGATCTGCTTGCCTTTCTAATGGTAGCATATAGTCCCCTTTCTGATAATTCATCCATTCATATTTGTCACTTACTGAGTTATGTTTAACTATATAATCTTTTTTTTTAAAAGTACATCTTGGTTCTCAAATGAATTGCTACTAATCACCTGCTGTATTCTCTTGTGATTTTTGGTTAATTTATTCATTGGTATAGGAGATTGAACCCAGGGGCACATTTCAACCAAGTTCCATCTCCAACTTTTCCATATTTCAATTTGACACAGAATCTCGTTGTTACTTAGGGCCTTGATAAATTGCTGCCACGGGCCCTGAATTTGTGATCCTTCAGATTCAGCCTCCAAAGTCCAATTTGGAGACAAAATGCATATGTCAATGCCTTTTTGCTTGTTAAAATATCTTTACTGGACTATGGTTATTATTCTTTCTCATTGCTAATATTCAATTTTCACTTACCTTCTGTGCATTTGAGATTGAGAAGCTGGGCACAGTGACTCATGCCTGAAATCCCACCACATAGGAAGTGGAAGGAAGGAGAAGGATCTCAAGTTTGAAGTCACCTGGACACTTTAATGTCTCATAATTAAAATTAATCATTTAAAAAGAGTGTGTGTACAGCTCAGTG
Organism: Glaucomys volans; assembly: GCA_020662805.1. NCBI lineage: Eukaryota > Metazoa > Chordata > Mammalia > Rodentia > Sciuridae > Glaucomys > Glaucomys volans. The sequence goes on from JAJEJO010005582.1 coordinate 10,061, forward strand.
GTAGAACCCTGGGTTCCCTCCCAAGTACTGGGGGGGGCAAGATTGAGAACCACAAATACAATAATCATTTGTGATCATTGGATTTACTAGGTCATACATTTTTCATTGTCATCAGAGTTTTTAATCCTTTAAAACTGCAGTGTCTTTTAAAATTATTTCTAAACAAACACTGAGAAGTCCCATTTTCTAGGTCCTTCAGTTTTTATAGGAGAGCATGACTCTGTCTTCTGCCTTTTTTGGAGGCTCCTTAAACTCGTTTTCCTGTGGCTGAGGGTTTCAGTTTGAATCCTCTCTCCCCCGAGTGACTTCCTACAGGGGAAGGCCTTCGCCAGTGAGCCCAGGTAGGTACTGAAGGGCTTCTGCGCTCTCTCTGGGGCTGCCTTCTCTTGGGACACTCAGCTTTCCAGGCGCAGAGCTGTGTGCTTCTGTCAGAAGCACAAAACCTCTTCCACCACCTGGTGCCTGTACTGGAGGTTTTCTGGTGCTCAATTGTTCTTCCTTCCAGTTTTTACTAGTTGTGCTACAACTACTGGGATGGGTCTAGGGGCCATCTCTTCACTCTATTATATATATGTGTGTGTGTATATATATATTTATATAAAATATAAAATGTATGGTTGTGGAAAAGAGAAGTCACTTTGTACAGCTGTTTCTGTGGAGGCTTATGGAGCCTTAACTCCCTTCAGCAGGTTGGGATTCTTATTAGAAGTGGAAATGCTTCCTTGCTCAATGAGTAATTATAAAATTAACTGAAGAAATATGCGTAGATGTGTTAAAAGTGAAATCCAGTGGTACTTAGGGAAAAAAAAATCTTGGAGGTATGCAGGAAGAGAAATCCACAGGAGTGAGCTGCAGGAATGAATGGAAGGCCTGGAATATGGCTTAGTGGTAGAGCATGCCCTGGGTTTGATCCAGAATATCACCAAAGGAAAAAAAAAGGAAACTGATTTTAAGTCAGTGAGAGCAGACCCTCCTTTGAAAGATGCTGTATCTAAGTGGCATAATGGAGGATGATCTGACAGTTTAAGCTGTATTTTTTAATCCCTACATAATGATCATATGTAATATTTTTAAATTGCATATGCGGCACCAAAAATGCTAAAGAAAAGTATTAAGTAGTAAACTCATAAAAATTTAATCTAAGGATTCCTTGAAAATGTCTTCCTGATTTTGAAGATATGCTGATTATCAGTTTTCTCATAAAGATAACATAAAGAATAAGTTTGAAAGGCAGTTACTTCAGGCTGCATAAAAATCCTCTAAATCTAGATTATTTTATCCTAGTCAAATATGCAAAGTAATTATGCACACTGAAAAGTTGAATTCAACAACAAAACAAGTGAGGGCAAATTCATAAAATAATCTTATTTCATAACCTGAATTGTACGGAAAGTCCTTGTGGAAAAATGGTGTGGAGCACAATGACGTGTAGGTAGAGAGGAAAATGACGTGCATGCAGGGTACCCCTGAGGATTCACTGCACTGGCAGCACATTGGGAGGAACACAAGGACCAATAAATTAGGGCACATCACCGAAATCGAGCGTGGAGCCTGTTTTGGAAAATGAAGTGTTTCTGTTCCCGTTTTGGTTTGCAGTGCTGAGACGGGGCTCCTGGCAGGCGTCACTAATGCTGGGCAACACTGTGCCACTGTGCTGTACTCCTCTCCCCTGGAAATACAGCTTTATTGGAATGCCATCACACACTCAGTTATTATATATTGCAGATTTTAGGCTATGACCACAGAGAACTTCTTGTCCACAAAGCCCTAATTCCTCATGACCTGGCCCCTCTGAAGAACAATTTCACAAATTCCATTGGTGTAATTTTATCACCACCAAATTCATTGACTGGTCAGTGGAACGTGGACCCTCTGGGAAATCCACTAGAACTGTTCAGATTAATTTGAGTCAAATACTTGAGCATTTATCCACTGGGAACAAAAATCAAAACCTAATTATGAGTAATTTTGCTGTGAACAGGCAGAGAACCAGTATGGCAGGAAGCTTCCTTCTGCAACTTAGCCAGTTGTTAGAAGTGTTAGAACAAATGAACATGTTAGCAAACTAAGTTCTTTAAATGTGCTTTATATGTGATGTGAAATAGACTACAGATCTCACCTCATTTTCAAAAATGATTGTATAGTACATTATTTTACAGATATGAAAATAGAATTCTTTTCTTAAGGAGTATTTAGACTATTTCTAATTTATAAGACAATTCTATAATAAATATTCTTAACATACATGTGTATATGCAATGTATCTGTATGAATCTTTTTATATATGGATATAAATGTACAAAATCAGGATATCCCTTCATATTTTTATATTATATATATGATAAATGTCCTCAAATGACAACCCCAAAGGCAACAATCACAACCACCATAGAGATTGGTCAGATCTTTCTCTAACAGAAATCAGATTGTAGGAAAAAATGGCCAATTCCAGGTATGAAACAAGAAAAAGAAATCATGTGCTTCAAACATATTGTGCAAGAAAGGCAAAAATACTCTAAGATGAACGGGAACACATCTGAAAGAGGTGCAATCAGCTTGAAATGGCTGCTGCTATCGATATCTGGGGTATTTGAGCACCAAATGATAAGCTTTCCCTTCTCTCCCATTTGTTGGTTGGTTATATTTATCTATGCAGAATGAATGGGAAAAATCATCATTTGGCCACCACCATAGTAATAATTTGACACAGGCAAGAATCATCAATGCAATATTTTTTCTACTGGGTGAAATTTTAAGGAACAACCAGATATTTACAGAGTCTCAAGAGTATCTTCAGACAAAATATCTTTGAAATACAAAGGGTAAATAATAGCTTTATCATGGACCAACCTGATGGACACTACATAACCAAATAATTAGTCAACACTGACCAGTGATGGAACCGAGTGACACTATATATGTCCATATTTTCTTGTGCCTGTGTGACGAGGCTAAAGATTCTTGCTCACTCTTAAGTGGAGCTACCTCTAGATCCAAGAGGATGCCCACCATTCCTAGCGGCTGACCACAGTTCTTGGCCATGTCCGTCAGCGCAGCTGGAATACGCTGCACTGTAACAAGTAGGCATTGCATGCACGACGCTCCTTCTCTAATGGCATAGCCCGAATCCACTCGGAAGGAAGCATCCTCTGATCCTAAACTGAAGAAAACTGTACAGACGGACTGACATACACCATTCAAAACCATGTCAGGAAAAGTCCAGAAAAACTCAGGAACTGTCCCAGATTAAAAATGACAGACAAAACAGGACCACTGGACACAGTGAATAACTGATCTTAAAATTCTCCAAGCTTGTATTTATTTTGGTTTCAAAGAAAACTGTTGAAACAACTGGCCAGTTTTGAATAAGATTTTCAGAGTACATATTTATAATTTCATTTCCTTATTTTGATCATTACACTAGTTATATAATTTCTCATTTTTAGAAAATTTAGGTATACAAAGGCATTGTGTGCAGCTTGCAAATTGACCAGACAAAAAAACTTGTATTTATCTTCTATGCTTATATTTGTACTTATATTTATCTAGAAAGAGATGAGGAGATGAGAAGAGATAAAACAAGATAATAAAATAGTAACATTTGGGGAATGTTTCCGAGGGAATCTTCGAACTAGTGTTACAAATCCTCTGCAAATCTAAACTTGTCAAAGTAGAACATTTCTGAAAGAAAAATGAATTCTTAAAATATTTTCAAGTAACAGTATCCTTAATAAACCATAGATCTGTATAGGTACAATTAAAGAACAGATTGTGTGTTGGATGAATAATAACGATATTTACAGTCTCCCATAAAACACTAAGTAATTACAATGTTAAACCCCACTGATACCAACTTAATAACCAATATGAATATCAGAAGTAATGGGGATATTGTAGGTCACATGATGTAATTCAAAGAGAAAATCACAGAATCAGTTGTGATCCTCTTGCCAAAGAACATATAATCCAGCTCCAATCATAAAGAAGCCAGAAAAATCCATCTTAGGCACATTCTACAAGCTTTCTCCCTGAGAAGGTTCAAGGTCAGGGAGGTCAAGAGAAAACTAAGGAATGCTTGAATCTGAAGGAGTCTATAAAATACAATTATGTTCATTTCATAGATCTGAATGGAATATTTTGTTATAAAGGAAAATATCAGGCAACCAGCAAAACATGAAAAGAATCTGAGGATTAAGTGGTAGAAGGCATTAGGATAGAATGTATTAGTATTGACTTTTTCATTATGAAGGTAATATTGTAGTTATCCAGCATGTTCTGACTTTCAGGAAATATTTTTTAAAAAATCATAAATGATGGCATATATGAGCAATGCTTCTGTGGGCAAAAGTACTTTATCCTAGAACCTGCAACTTCACCATTATATAAACAAAGAGAAAAGGCAGAAACACTAAGGAAAGGTGTTTCTCATTAGGAAAGAACTCTAAGTCAGTGTGCTTCAAATTAAAATTCTAAAAATTTGAAAGAGAATATTTGATGGCACTATAATAATTCCAATACATTAAGACATTGGTGAATACAGTAACTGTTATACCAAAATAACATTGTCTAAATCTCTAGACACAGAATCAGTGATAACTTTTTTATAATATAAATAATCCATCATTAGCGTGATATTCAGATACACCAAGGCAGTGTTGACCATCTGGTTGTTTGAATGAAGGTGAAATGCTAGCATTTAGGCAGTTTAAAAACATATCTCGATATAAACTGGTTTGTACTTGCACTTCAAATTTTCTTGCAGATGTAAAGGAAGTTTCATACTTTGAGAATTTCATCATATATATGATACAAACATTCACTTCAATAAAGTTTTAACATCTTACATTTCACCAGACAATTCAACTATTATATCAACAGTCTGAAAAATACAATAGTATCTTCCATGTCATATTTTTTCTTAAAATATCCGTGTATCCTTGTGATGTTTCCAAAAGTAGATCTTGTCTTTGTTCATTAGTAGTTCTTAAGGCAGAACGTCCAGTGGGTCAAGATTCAAATTCTGTAGCAAGTGGAGAGAAAAAGAATTACATTTTTTTCTCAGAGGTTTCATGAGCACAGATCACTAAAAAAGTTGAAAACTTTCCATTGTGCATAAGAATTAAAACTACCATGTATGTCCACAATACATAATTAGTATGAAATGCAATTTGCCCATAGTTTCATATACAATTCTCATTGTATCTGAGTATTAGAGCTTTGGATTTTGCACCCTTATTCATGAATTTGACAACCATATGCTAAGGCACTATGGCAAGCACTGGGATGACGAGATGGAGATGCAAATGGACCCCCCTCAACAGCCCTATGCCATAACTTGAAAAGCAGGCAAGTGCGCAATTTCCATACAGATTCACTGGCATTATGAGAGGTACAGAACAGGATACTACTGGAACACTGAGAAGGGACTCCTGTCCCAAATTCATGTTGGTGTTGAAGATCCTTCAGTGGAAGTGACATGAGTTGACACCTGAAGAATGAGGAGAAATTGTGACAGATAGGAAAGAGGTGCATGCAGACAATGAGAGATGAGGAAAAACTCTTGCGGAATCTTAAGTGGTCCAGTGTCACTAGAAGCTCGAGCAAAGTGACAGCACAGTGAGAAAAGACTGAATAATTTAACAAGGATCCAGTTGATCTAATTTAAATTTTTGCCAAGAAATTTCGAACTTTTCTTGATGGCAAAAGGTAAACCAGTGACAGAGTCATGACAGGAGATTTTAAATGCTTGACTGTTACTAGGTCAGTTTGGGCTTTTGACTGTAAAACACAGAAAATAGGTGATGTTTTTCCCAAAGACGACTTTCAGTCACAGGCTGACAGTTTCAGAGTGGGAAGAAGTGAAGAAAGAGGCCGTTCCAAACATAAGATCTTGGATTTGTTGCTTTTCAGACTTGGAAATAATATGCAGCTCTTTAAGTGTAACTGATTTCTTCTCAGAAGTTATGACCAACGTTTTTGAAACATTTGGCTCATTACAGGTAAGGACTTGATTAGAAATGTGTGAAAATACTTCCAACTATTGTATAAGAGTTGCCACGTGGAGTGTTCTTTGTATAAAAGCTATTCTTTTACTAATTCCCTAAACAGGGTCTAAAATAGATTACTAAACAAAATAAATATGTTGTAGTGATAACAATGTGACATCCAATGACTTTACACATTTGAAATGTGAAAACAAATGATTTTGGCTGACAGATCTCCTGTTCTTATCCTTTTCTTTCTTTTTCTTTTCTTTTGGAAGTGAAATTATTTTGAACAAAATTCTTAGTGGTGCATTTAATTATACATATTAGTGGAATTATTAAATGATCACAGATGCACATAAAATAGTTTGATCACACTTCCTCTCCAGTACCTTTCCCCTCTCCTCTCCTTCCTTCACCTTTGAAGGCATTCTGCAGTGATTAAGGGGACAGAGCCTTGTACCTTGATAGAAGAGTGCTTTTAACACTCTCTCATTAAGGCTGGCATGATTTGGCAAATTAATGTTCCACAAGAAAATCTGAAAACTACTAAATAAATTTTCAAATAAACTAGCCTAGGAATAAGTAAAAATTAAACATTGCTTTCTCCCAGAAATATTATGGGAATATAGTTGCCCCCACAAATCTCCTTTTGCATTGTGTCTACATTTACACACTCTTTATCATTGTCTTAAAAAATGGGCAATTATCTCATTTTTTTCTAATAAGAACAAGAACAACTTGTACTTGCATCATGCTTAACAATTTAGAGAAACATATAACATTCATTCTCTTGTTGTACACAGTCATCCAATTGGATGACTATGAAGCTCTTCAAACCTGATCCTCCCACATCTCCAGAAAGATATGCATGTAAGCTAAGAAATTGACAAAATATATATCACCCATTAAATGATATTACACTATATGTAATAAAGATATTTCTTCCCATTACAGCCACTTGACTACAGTGGTTTTTATAAAGCTTAGATTTCTTCTCCTATGATTTTTTAGGTCAAAATGCCAAATTTAAAAAATAAGGTTGAGGCCGCATTTAACGTAGGAGTGCATTCCTTGACTGTGAGTTAAGAAGGTCACCAAGACACCATCCAGGCTCTAAACCAAGGTGCAATGATATGGATATTTTAACAATGATACACAATGAAAACAAGATACTTTTATTTATACTATTTTTCAAACAGATATTTTATTGTTGTAAAATTGGTCAAAATGCCCAAACATTATAGAAGTATCTTAAAAATAGTCAACATAGTTGAACATTATCTTTCTTATCAGCTCTGAAATATGTAGCTCATCATTGTTTGAATAGTATTTAAGTACCCCAAATGAAGTCTTAGTATAAAGGAAATCCCATGGTTGCATTGAAGGGCTCCTGTTCATCTCCAGGGAGATGGGCACAGTGCCCAATGTGAAATGAATGCCATCAAAGTTCTCTATGTATGCATATGAACATACCATAGTGAATTTCACTTTATATACATAATGCACTAATTAAAAACCCTGTAATTAAATAGAAGATAGATGAGTAGGGTAGAAGAAAGAAAACACAAGGAGGGAGGAGGGAAGATAACGTAGAAGTACTTGTCACTGAATTAGAGCACATTATATTTCTTGCTTGTTTAATTATGTGGAATTATGTGTATCTCCAATGAACCATTAAAGTTTTCCTCAAGTAAAAGAATGATTAAAAAAGTTGCCATAAGTTTAAGTGGAATTCTCAGTAAGTGGGCACAACACTGAAAAGACATCAGAGCAGAGGTAGTGCATGCAATCATAGGTTTATAATTGCTCTAAAGAACTTTAGAAGTTTTGAGGAGTGGCTCCAAATTTGCAAGGAATTAAAGCAACGCAGGTGGAAGAGAGACAGCAATCGGAGATGTATGACTTTATAGATAACAGTGCTGCCTTCCTGAAAGACTCTCCTTGGAAGATTCTTGAGGATGCCATTAGAAATATTGGTATTTTAAAGATAAATATATGAGATATGGATCCCTTAGTTTATTTGACTACACAAGACATCTCACTGTGTTGAAGTATATTAAATCATAGTGGTCTTCTTAAACATATGCAACTAGAAAATAATAGTAAAGTAAAGCCAGAAGAATTTGAATTTAGTCAACCAGGTCAGAGACTTAAAAACATTCCTTGACGATGTTCTCAAGCATTTGCCGCTGCCATGTGTACATTCTCCCCATTACCTGCATTAATGAAGCATTTGGCCCTGAGACAATTCAGAGCAACAACCACTGGGCAGAACAAGAGAGCAGGGTTGGTGATCAAGATGGATTAAAGCTGTTCACAAGAAAGTTGGCTCATGTCTTTGCCACCAGGGCTTCACAGGAGAGTCCTTCCCACTCTGTCTTTCCCAGCCCCAACACTGACCATGGAAATATTTTTAACCACTTTTCAAGTTATACTTCCCTTCATCTCTGTCATTTCTTTCTCTATGTCACAAATATGGCAATTGCCTTTGTAAACATATTATATCTTCTTGCACCTTCTTGTGAGTCCTCTTTATTTTGCTAATTTTATTTTGCATATTTTCCAAATGCAATGAGATTTCAGTAAAACATTGGTTGTTGTCTTCCAGATGTAAATGTTCTGGAGTAGGCATGTCCATTCTTGTAGTAAGATCATCCATCTACATGAATAAAATAATAGAGTACAAAAATAGGATACTGAGAATATGTGACAAAATATCAAATAACAAATTTAACATAAATTCAATTGCAACAAAACATAATTTATGCCAGCATTGTGGTAAGTAGATTAAGTTTCTATAAAAGGACATATTAGTTTCTCAGTAGTTCAAGAATTACAGATTTATATGTTGGGGCAAATCTAGATTATTTTCCCACAGTCACAAAATTATGAGCATTCCACAGATGTATTAAATGAATTTAACTTTATATTTAATCACATAAATATAGTTAGAATAAAAGTTTTGACAGGTCAATATATGTAAAAAATTACTGGTATGATACAAAGTAACTAATTTTGTGAAAACAACTGTTACGTAAAAATATTTTGCATTTATTCAAGAGAAGACATTGTGAATATCAGTTATTATTCTCACCTTGGGTGAATTTATATTTCAACAAGTTAAGCACCATGCAAAAAGATATGCAATGTGAATGTGAAATTGAAAGCTAAACATTGTGTACAGTCACCAAAAAGAATAAGGTTGCTAAAGAAAAGTCAGAGAATGTGGATGAGATATAAAATTTTATTTTTATGTGAGCTCTAAATAATTGAGACCAAATGAATACAAACAGACAAGACAGAATGTACAGTATGAGTAACACAGAGAGATGATAAAATCAGCACAATTTGTGAAGGCACCAAGAGGCAGGGGAATAACATGTCAACATATTAACTTGTAAATTTATGTTCCCAGCCATTTAGTACTAGTGTAAGTCAAGATATGGAAGCATTTTAAGGTTCATCAATTGAGGACTGGCTAAGTGATACAGTCATGAAATAGAATTCTACTGGACCACAGAAAGAAATGAAGTAGTGATACTTTCTACAAGATGATCCCTGACACCAGTATGCTAAGTCAAAGAAACTGGTCAAAAAGGACCTAGTGTTGTATACATCTACTTGTTTGAAATATCCGTCCCAGAGAAATTATAGAGTTGAAACTATAAACCAACTTCCTCAACAAGACTTGTAAAAGGCAAGAAGTAAAATCAAGCATCAATAACTGGGGTGGTATCAAACTAAAAAGCTGCTTCACAGCAAAGGAAGCTATCAAGAATGTGAACAGAGAGCCTACAGAATGGAAGAATATTTTGCCAATGGCACCTCAGATAGAGCACTAATCTCTGGAATATATAAACAACTCAAAATACTCAACACCAAAAAACAAAAACAAAAATAGCCCAGTCAATAAATGTGCTAAAGAAATGAAGAGACACTTCACAGAAGAAGATATGGGAATGGTTAACAAATATGTGAAAAAAATATTCAATATCTCCAGAAGTTAGAGAAATGTAAATGAAAACTACACTGAGATTCCATCTCACTCCAGTCAGAATGATAATTATCAAGAATACAAGTAAGAATAAATGTTGGTGAGGATGTGGGGAAAAGGGTACATTCTTACATGACTGGTGGACTGCAAATTGGTGCATTCATTCTGGGAAGCAGTATGCAGATTCCTCAGAAAACTTGGAATGGAGCCACCATTTGACCCGGCTATCCCACTCCCCGCTAAATGCCCAAAGGGCTTAAAAGAAGCATACCATAGTGACACAGCCACATCAATGTTATAGCAACTCAGTGCACAATAGCTAAGCTATGGAAGCAACCTAGGTGCCCTTCAATAGAGGAATGGAAAGAAAATGTGTCATAGATGTACCTGGAATGTTATTTAACTATGAAGAAGGATGAAATTATGGCATTTGCCAGTAAATGAATGGAGCTGGAGACTATCATGCTAAGTGAAGTAAGTCAATCCCCTCCCCCTGCACACACACAAAAAATAAAACAAGACTGCATGTTCCCTCTGCTATGTGGATGCTAACACAAAATAAGTGTGGGAAGAATAGAAGTTAATTGATTAGAAAAAGGGAATAGAAGAATGGGAGGGGAATGGGAATAGGAAAGACAGCAGAATAAATTGGACATAATTTTCCTATGTTCATATATAAATACACAACCAGTGAAACTCCACATTATGTACAACCATAAAAATGTGAACTTATACTCCATATATGCATAATATGTCAAAATACAGTTTACTCTCATGTATATCTAAAAAGAAAAAGAAATATAAATTACTATTGTTTATATATATAAATTATTAAAAAATAAATTGGTGGTTTTCTAGGACTTGGGAAGATGGAGGGACTAGAGCACTGATAACCAAGGAGTTCCTGGTTTCTTTTCAAGAATATGAAAATTTTCTAAAATTGTGTCAATACTTATGGAACTCTGCTAATATACTAAGAGACACTGAATTTTACATTTTAAATGGGTGAACTGGGTGGCATGTGCCTTATTATCTCATAACATCACCTCTTAAGAGA